>JAEANM010014617.1:0-13933 GCA_017656035.1 Myanophis thanlyinensis
ATAAAATTAAAAAATTAAAAATTAAATTAAAGGCCATTGATTTAAAAACATTATTTATGTTACATAATAGTTTTTCCTGTATTACCCATTCCATTTAATTCTAGCTAGCTTACAATTCATGATATATTTGATGTATCAGTTCAAAATAAAATAGCATAATACATCTTTGCATCCATTAGACTTTAAAATTCTAGTTTAGAATTCAAGAATTTTTTTAATTTGCAAAAGCCTGCAAATTAATCCAAGCAAGAAACAGATCTCTATTCATTCATTTTTAATGTGAACAGACTAAAAAAAAATTCAAAGACACGTTTAGTTTATGTACACATGCCAACATGGTAGCTTACTCTTATGTACCATACTTATTCCATTCAAAGATTATTCACTTTGTCTCTCTCACACACAAACAAACACAAACCCTCTACTTACATTCAAAATAATCTGTTATATTTTGTAATGTTGCAAGTATATGGCTGTCGAACTGTGAAATATTTTCTGTTTAAATATAAACAGCACTGTCTCCAAAGTAGGTTTTGATCATTCAAATTCTTCAGTCAGTGTCTCCAGTGAAAATCACATTTGCATATATTTACTCTGTAGATACAATCTATTAAAGATACAATTTCTACAGCCACAATAATAACATTATTCAAAACATTTCCCTAATAAAACTAGATGTCTGTAACGGTTAGTTCAATTCAGAAAATCTCATGACATTCCTGTTGATCTAAAGAAAGTAGAATTCCTACTAAAATTATCCTAACCTATAGGGCACTCAGGTGAAATTCAAACAGAAGCCCACAGACAATTTCATATGTGAAAAAGACTGTTCAGTCTTCTGTGGAAGCTTTAAATTCACATTGTACATATTTGTCAGGATTAAAATAAGTTTATTCTTAAGGGACGATTGGTATAAAATTGATAACATAAAAATCTCATTATAAATTTCTGACAAACAATACATGAGCAGAAAAATGAACTCATAAATGTTATAATTGCCTTACTCCCCTTCACCATTTAAAATGTTTACCAAGTACTACATGACTTCCATATAAATCAACGGAATAAGTCATCACATTTTAACCTGCAACTCATAGAAAAGCTGTTTATCAATATCATGGCTAAACATATTCTAAAAGTCATACAAATAAAACACCAAAACTTTTATTTTACTGATAGTGTTTTATTTGTTAGGCTTTTTAGGTATGTTTAGCCTTGATTTTAAATGAACACAATAGCATTTTTTATATACAATAATCAATTGAATAAACGCAGGACCCAACTTGAATTTTTAAATCTGCCTATTTCATATGGAGGGTTAATTAAATCTTCAGATGTAAACAACATCACCTATTTCTTTTTTGGAATAAACAGTGTAATGTAAAAAAAAGTCAGCCAAAAGATGAAAGAATAATAAGACAAAGAAATTACAGACATAATAGAAGAAAAGGAAGAAAAATAAATATAATTGAGTTTGGTCTATACCAGTGGTGGTGAACTTTTAATTACCGAGTGCCAAAAACTACATGCTTTGCCCGTGCCATTCGCACTTGTGTGCCACTCCTCCACATGTGCACTGCATGTGCAACTGCACCATCTGCACATGCATGCTTTTGCACATGCAATGCATGTGTGCTGCACGCAGGCACTCACACACACATGAGCATACACAGGAGAGCGCCAAAGACCAACTGGATTTCCTGCTGCAATCATGCACATGCACAGTGGACACCCGAAGATCAGCTGGGTCTCTGCAATTGTGCATGTGTGCATGAGCAATAGCATGTGCATGCTCAGCTGGAGGTAAGATGGCTGATAGCTTGTGTGCCCAGCAAGATGGCTCTGCATGCCACCTGTGGCACCCATGCCATAGGTTCGTCATCACGGGTCTATACCAACCAACCAACCTAGTTAACTGTACCTTACCTTTTCATACCTTTCTCTTCTGCTTCCATCATGTCTATAGACCACTTTATATTTTCAATTTTATTTTTTTAGACAAGTGTCACACACCTTTTAAATTATATTAAACTATGCAATAAACATACATTTAAATTAACTAAATAACCAATACAGCAGTACAGGTAATCCTTTAACTATGGCTACAAATGCCACTTGAATTTCCATTGTAAATTAGTGCAGTCATAAAGCAAGTTATTGTATGACTGGACCCAATTTTATAACCATTTTACCCCAGTCATTAAGCAAATCACTGTGGTCATAAAGTGGATTACTTGACCACTAAGCAAATCTGGCCTTCTGAATTGACTTTGCTTGTTGAAAGCCAGCTGGGAAGATTGCAAAACACATCATAAAAAACATCATAAAGAGCTGGTTGCTAAGCACCCAAACTGTGAACATGTGACTGCTAGGATAGGTTGATGGTCGTAATTTCAAGGGCAGATTGTAAATCACTTTTTCCAAAGCCACTGTAACTTTGAATGGTTGTTAAATGAACGGTTGTAAGTTAAGGACTACTTGTATAATACAGAATATCTTGAATTATCAAGAACAATAATTTTTAATAAGCTTATAGTAAAACAATATAAGTTGTATATTATATAAGTTTATAGTATATTATATAAGTTTATAACAATATAAACTGGAAAAACAAACTAGTGTTTGCTATGATGAGTAGATGGTTTTCTCAATTCTAAGGCAGAATTTCAATTTGGGTTATTCAAAGATATTAGCTAGGGTATTATTTTTTCTTCTCCATATAAAGAAACATGTTTTAGAATTTAATAATGAAGCTGGTTCAGTTTTCAAACATACAATCTTGTATGCTCGGTATGATATCCCAGAGCAAAAATTCGCCAGACCTCCTAAGTTTTACATTTTACATTTTAAAATATTTTCAGTTAAATAATGGAAAGTTCAAGAGTTGCTGTGGAGTTGAGTAGCACTAACAGTAAATAAATAAAAGCAAAATGTCAGAATAAACTTTTTAAAGCATAAAAACATGCTTATAAAATAAAATATAAAGGGCATCTACAGATGTTATCTCTAAAAATGTACCTGTCTATTCTTTCCTCTAAAAAGAAAGAACACTAGACCATTGGGTGAGTAACCAAGCCTCTTGAATATCAATTTGTGAAGCTCCATAATATGTCCTTAAATTCCTTTGGAAAAGTAGGAGAGTGCTTCTCATTAAATTCAGAATATATAAACATTAAGAGCATAATCAATTCATTTAGATATATTTAATTTCTAATAGAATCAACAGCTCCAACAATTATCTTACTTCATGCCTTAAATATATTACCATCAAAAGTGTTTGAAGATCATCACATAAACCAGATAAAGACAATGTGGTGTTTGCAAGCAGCATAGCATGTGACTGCACCAATAGTGTCCAACACCCACCCACCTCCCACTAAATTAAAAAAAATGACTCAAAACATACAAACAGTGTCTAGCTGTCTTCAAACAAGGCCAATTTCAATCTTTGGAATACCAGTAAATGATGATATATGAAATCTTTAGAGCAGCAGTTAAGCCATATTCTTAATTGTTCTGGATAGCATTATGATATTCTAAATAATTCTCTACAGCTATATGATATTGGCACAATTAACACAGACAGCAAGCCAATCAAGTCAATGTTTCTTGCTTTCTATCCTTTTATAGCTTCTCTAATTCAATGTTTTTGGCTGAGAATTAGAAAGACATACCAAGATGCAAATTACACATAGGCTTGGCAATGTTTTCTTAGGGTAATTTAAATGACTTCTGTATCAAGAAAATCCAGAGAGGTAGACATACTTTTGAAATAAAATATAGAGTATTCATATTAGGCAAAGAACTATAATAACTACATCACAGCCCATCAGGTCTGATCAATTTCTCAAATTCCATTTATCTTCCTTTTCTTGAAAGAAAAAAGAATATGTTTCAGCACAATCTTAATATCATCAATACGATTTAGGAGCCAAAGCAACAGGCTTATCCTGTTACTTTTCTTTTCTACATGCCTATGCTGTTGCTGTTGTTGTTTTGTATTGAGAATTTACATAAGGCTTAAAAATACTTTGTAATGGTATCTCGAAGAATATACATACATCCATGCATTCCTAAAGAGAGGATAACTTCAATTAGCTCAATGTTTAAAGATTTTACTGCTATAATTTCAGTTAGTGCAAGGTAGAACACTGATTAATTTGATAGAGACCCATAAAAGGAAGTATTAACACAAATGTACTACCTTACTAAGTAATAGGCTGCTAATTATTTTAAACATCTTTTGTTTAAAACTGTTTCCCTATATTAATGTTTTCAGATAACTTGTTTCAACTTTCTAAAGTATTTTCAACTTTCTGTATAGCCTCCAAAAAGCATGTTTAATTTGTCTTTTCCCAGTAGTTATATAATTAAAACAAGCTTTTAATTAATCAGAAAAACTCAATGCATTCATAAATAGTCTACAATATATTGGAAGTCTTTTTCTTTTATACAAGAATGTACTGGTAGTAGATTAAACTAATGCAAATAGTTAAGATTAAACAATCTGTAATCTGTGTGGGTATGGGTATATTTTCAATTTATGACCATTCATTTAATGAGGGTCTGAATATACAACAAATCTGGAAAAAGTGACTTATAAACCCATCCTCAGAGTTACAACCATCATATCATCCGCTCACGTTACATGATTACAATTTGGGGGCTATGGCATCATCTCACATTTATAATAGTTGAAACACCCTGAGGTCATATAATTGCAATTTGTGACCTTCCCAGGTGGCTTTTGACAAACAAAGTCAATTGAGGATGTTGGATTTGCTTAACAATCATATCAGTTGCTTAACAATCACAGTAATTTGCTTACTGACTACAGGAAACATGGTCATAAAATCAAGTTATTTTAGTGGCTGAAATTTCCAAGCTCAACTGTAGTCATAATTTGAGGATTTTCTGTACAAACTTTTCACACTTATAACCCTTGAAGCATCCCCAGGGTCATGTGATTCAAAATTCAGATACTTGGGAACTGACTCATATTTATGACGGCTGCAGTGTCCTGGGGTCATATGATCTTCTGTGACTTTTTGACAAGCAAACTGATGGGGAAGCCAGATTCACTTAACAACCATGTTATTAACTTAACAACTTCAGTTAACTGTGGCAAAAAAAAGTCGTAAAATGGGCAAAAGTCACTTAACAAATATTTCACTTAACAACTGAGATGTTAACCCCAACAGAAATGTTGGGCTCAATTGTGGTTGTAAGTCAAGGACTACCTGTATGTATCGTTTAATATGGGGGGGGAGAGAAAGAAATTAAGGGAAAAAATAAAGAACATTTTATAAGCTAAACTTTGGAATTCTAAATTCAAAGCTTTATTTCTGAACCGGTTTGGCTCGTGCTCATTTTCCATCAATCTGGCTGACTGGGAATAATGGAAACTGTAGTCTGCAATGCACTGGATGCACCTCACTAAATGAAGGAAAAAATATATATGTTCACTAGATACAAGATTCTTTAGCAATAGCAATAACACTTAGACTTATATACTGTCTCACAGTGCTTTACAGCACTCTCTGGGTGGTTTAGAGAATCAGCATATTGCCTCCAACAATCTGGGTTCTCGTTTTATCCACTTCAGAAGGTTACAGTTAGGGTTAGAAGGTTGAGTCAATCTTGAACCAATCATTATAGAACTCCAGGATGTGGGCAGAGTTAGTCTGCAATACTGCATTCATACTACTGTGCCACCATGGCTCCTAGCACTCATTTCAAGCAAATACTAAAAGTCAATATTCAGAACAATTTTTAAATGACGTATTACTTGAAACTGAAAGGCATTAGGTTCCGTAGAACTGTATAACTGTACTTGCAGAAAGGAGCATATAAATGTGAATGATACATAAATGAACAGAACAGCAGGACTAGTAACTTGTAACTGCTGCCACCAGGATAGTGAACATTCATGAATGGAGCGTGAAGTCAAAATACTTGGGGAAAGGACCACATGCATTGCAAAGCACAAGAAGTCATGCAACATAATAGCTTGGCTGTCAAAATATATCTTCAGTTCAGTCTCTCTCACATCCCTACTTACTTTCCCACGCATTCCACAAGTGACTGACAACAGATGGTAAAATATGCAATATACAGATTGAAATTGTATACTGTATTTTCTTACAAATCAAATACACACAATTGTACTATAAGTAAAGTAAAGTAAAAGTAATTTAGTACTTCTCCATATAACTCAAAATCCATTAAGATCACAGTATACAAAGAAGCAAAGGAAAAGTACTAAAAACAGAACACTGAAGGCCAGGGCTGAAGTCTACAGTAAATTTGTCAATAAACAGCAAGCCTTTGACCTGCATGCATGTAAGAAGCTCATGGTCTTCAACATATTACATCTATATAATACTAAACCTTTCCTGCCTCGTTGTAGGGGGCGGTATACAAATCATGAAAAATAAATAAAATAAATAAATAAATAAATAATTTGGAAAATGGTGCATCAAAGAGTAATAGTTTCTGAATCAGTGTATCATCAAATGGCTAATTTAATGAATGTGTCCAAAATCTGGAAGCCATTACTAGGATTGAAATTTGGCAAAGTTGTGGCCCTTTCAGCATGACTACACCACCGCAGTCAGCTGCAGTAATGTGATTGTCATTTCTGACTACATTTTCCAGGACCTGTAGGTGGTGTAGTGCAAGGGAAGATAGACGGGGCATATCACCATCCTCTTTCTTCCCTCTGTCTGACTAATATGCCCAATCAGCTGGTGGCAAGGCACAACAGGAAGCAGCGATTGGCTGCTTTGAAACCAAAGCTGAATCTGACAGCAGTGGGCAGCAAGAGAAGGATGAGGGAGATTGCAGAGAAGATAGAGCTAGTTGGGGAATTCTAACATTTGAATAAGAGACCTTGGGGACACACAAAATGAGGAGCAGAGGTAGAGTTTTCCTCATGCAATGTGGCAGGTAGTTCCGTGGGTCAGTAGAGGAAAAGCCTCCACCAGGTTTCTGTTAAGGGAGCATAGTCTGTATTGTATGGCAAATAAGGATGACCCATCAGGTTACATTGTCTTGTTAATTTTTTAAGTGAACCAAAATCTCAGTAAAGTAATATAAAATCCCCACAATTTGACAGGTTTTCCACCCGACATACTAGCAAAATTCTCTTCAAAGCCAAACTAGTGTTTAGAAGCCACAGCTAACTTGGGCTGTTTTGACACTTCTTACAGTTTCAGGAGGTTTGCTACTATAGAGAGAATTGGCAGAGTGTACCAGTAGTAATAAAATAATTTTCTTAAGAATAGCCTATGTAGGTGAGATTGTATAAAACAGCAGTTAAATGCAGCGAAACTATTATATGTGCAAAGATGGAAGACCAAAAGCACCAATACTGAAGGAATGGCTGCCAGAGTCATTTTATAGGGGATATAGATGACATAAACATTTAATAAATAAATAAATAAAAGTACATAAGATGGATCAGTTAGCAGAAATGGACAATTCATTTGTTTGATCAAGGAGAAAACTATGACTCCTTTTATAAAAGGCTGAAAACCTCTTACAATTTTTTTTTTACTGAAAGTAGATTAAAATAAACTTCTGATTTTGGGATTTAAAAACATTGTTTATGGAAGAAAGGAACTATGATATACAATATGGGAAGGCAGAGAGATAATTACTATGTAACTGTTGCAAAGAAGATTTGAAACTGTTTCTTTTACCCTTGTATAATGCTTTCTCCATTTTTTTCATGTTTTTGTATCTCTATAAATCTTTGTAAAATTTTATTTTCATGAGTTTCAGTCAGTTTGATTATTTTAAAGAATGTATTGTTCAGTAAGGCCAATGATTATAAAATAAAATCGTTACTAACAAAATTGGGAAAGAAATAATATACAATGTCATGATTCTTAAAGCAGATTATTTACAGTAGTTATAATGAAATTTGTTTTATTGAAAATGGTAGCTGTATTAAAATTCAGAAATATCTGCAACCATAAATTGATCCAGAAAGATATTTATATAAAGTCTCTACACAAAAAAATCTAAATCTAAGCACATACATAAGTAATTGCTCATAAAACTGCAAGTTTAGTTTTTCCAACCAAGTGATAAATTTAATTCTATGTTTCTATGTATTTTAGCATATGTACCTATTTACACTTCAATAATCTGAGAAAATTTTGTTTTTGCAATTATGTTAAATAAGTATTTAATCACTTATTAGATCCATGGAAACATTGTTCCCAGACCTATTTTTTTTCTAGATTTCACAATATTTAATTTTTTTTTAATTATTTTCTTAAGTACTGTTCAAGAAGGAAGAAAATTTCTCAGATAAATGTTTAAATGACCTACTCTCTGTACTATTACATCTTATTCAATTCAGAAGGAAAAAAATCCTGCTTCAAATTAATGAGCAGAAATTTCAGTGTTCCTTCAGTCTTAACAATACTTAAGGAACTACACAGTAAAAAGGTGAAAAAAAATAACCAGCATTATGGCTGTCTTTAGAGAATCACAAAGAACTGCAATTCAGTATTTTGTATTCCTGAAGACATTGTGGGAGATGCATTGCATCATCATTATATCTTCTCAAGAGATTTGCTAAGATTACAACAATAATGTGTCCACCCTTTAAAATCAAAACTGTTATTTCCATATTGGTGCATTTCAGACATAAATATTCCTCAATTATTAAGAAGTTAGTATATGAATAAAACATTCACTTTACTCATATTAATTTATTTTGTAAGGATGCAAGAGATAAACTGTAGAGACAAAATGCCACATACCCAGATTGGATTAACTTCATGCAACAATACAAATTCTTTAGAATTCCAGTTTTTTCACAAAGGAGGTACCCGTATTTATCAGTGTATAACGTGCACTGGCATATAACACGCACCTTAATTTTAAGAAAGAAGTTTCAGGAGTGTATTCATTCCTATTTAGAGTAAGCTGTCAGAAAGACTGATGAAATTCTAGAAGATTCCTTCTTGAGTGGAGAAAAAGCTTTTTTTTTTTTTTTACAAAGCAAAACATATAGGTTTATCATTTTAACAAAAAGTTGTAAGAACAAAGTCTGGCTTGTTATGAACAGCAGCAGCCACAGACTCTGACATATAATAATTAATCAATCCACAAACAGAATTGTTCTAGGCTGTTTAACCATCTCAGCTGCAAGAGGAGCCAAGGATATTCAGAAGGCACCCCAATTGAAGTTTCACAATAAGCTGGTAATTATGGTGAATCAATGCTTTAAAATTCTATTAGTCAGTTAAAATCCCTTTAATCTGTTAACAACTCTAAAAACAAAGTGGGATAAAGAAAAAAAAGTGTGCATATTTACCATAAGCTGCCATATATTGATCTCAGTGTATGGTTCATTTCACAAACATTAAATAAAGCTGGCCTTGAAAACCAAATAGGAGCACTTCAAAAGTGTTTATCTTATCTAATTCCAAATTTAAAATGGGAAAATATTTACACATGATTCTTATATTCAACTGGTAATATATAAAAATTAAAAGAAAATACTGAACACTATTATAAAAAATTCATTGTAAGAAATGTAATATTGTACTAGGAAATCAAGAAACTATCAATCATTTCATTAATAGCAATTGTTTCAATAAAAAGCATTACTGGGTTTGAGGATGAGACTGTCAGTCAGAGTCCAGATGTTATGTTAATGCTACTTTAACTGTTTTGAAATTGGCTCTTAAGTTTTATTTTCACTGTTGTTTGTTTTTTAACTGTGCTAGTTATCCAGAGACAGTGTCATATATATTTAATAAAAGTAATTTTAATTAATTTCTATTGAGGATGTTTTTTCAAAGAAAAACAATACAACCTAAAGAGGAAAAAAAATGAATGAAAAGTTATCAATAAACTGAAGAAAATAAAAGAAATAAAAAGAAAAGATAAAGTGGCATGCAATCTTCTTTAGAGCAATTATAAATGCATTTAGATTTTATCTTCTCTGGCTTCATTCTTTGCATATTCTATCCTTTCTAATCAGTATCAAACCCATAAATCAATAATTTATTTTTTCTGTTATAAACTAAAAGTCCATAAAGGACTTCCAGTTACATACATATTACAAATGTAATAATGATCTTTTCTGTAGTCAAACAGAATAAAATAAATTTTTACAAGTTTTGCAGGATTGAAAGATTTTAGTTAACTTCTTCCAGTTCTCAAATATAACTGCCCAATTTTTCTCTGCAATGTATTATTCTGCTAGAAGAAACAAAGTTTCATATCTGCCTTTATGACATCCACCAACCAAAATTTTCCAGGTATATAAGGATTGAAGGACTCAAAAATATGGCTAACAAATAAGTTGTGAATATCTCCCAAGCAACAACAGAACATATGAAACTATCTAGCACTGGACTACATTTAACTCAGAATTGCAGAATGCAGTTATGGACTCATCATTATTAAATGTTATAGTTAAACATCAGGCAACAGATTAGGTCTATCACTCCTAGAGAACACCATTAATTCTAGATGTCGCATTACCTTATGCCATTTATTAAATCTAGATTTAAATATTATCCTCGTGTTAGGGACATGAAGGAAAAACTACCTTCAAGTTATCGTTACCACAACAATACATCTATGTAGTTTTACAGGACATATAGGATCACTCCATATAACCTGCATGCTTACCTTACTTAAGATATTTTTTCAGCTCTACAGAACATTTTTGGATTTCTTGTTCTGACATGCATAATTTAAATCTTCTTAGCATTGTTTAAATTCCATGAACCTCTTAAAACAATGAAAGGTGTGCCCTTGTAAACATCTTTGATTAAGGCAAAGTCCCGTCCCCCCCAGTCAGGCTTCGACATCAATGATTTTATGGGCCCATCCACGTAAGTGTCTTGGTAACAATATGAAAAAGGGTTTTCAGTGCTTTTTTCTCAAATACGTGTTCAACTTCCCACTCTAAACTACAGCCATGGGTTTTTCTGGTGGTATCAGGTCCAAATTCTATGCAGGCTGATCTCTGTTTTAGCACTTTAGAGATCAACCAAGACTGGCTAGATGCAAAAAAGTCCTTTATAGACATTGTAAAACTGCGTAAACATTTTGGAACCACTGTACTGAGTATTACCTATAATACTTAAATGGAGACCCTTAAGTTGCTTTTGTTGTTGTTGTTCATAGAAGTATATTTGCAAAGTAAGTTTTGAATTTTGGTATATGGAATAATTCGCAGAATAAAGGCCAGTCAAGTTTGAGAAGTTAACATCATACTTAAAAAGAATTTCCAAGGAAAATTAACCAAGAATTAACTAATAAAATACCCTATTCTGCTAAAGAGCTATACTAGATATATACTCTAGCATCCCTTGTCTATAAATTGAGAACTGCAAATAATGTAATTCTCCTTTATTCAACACAACATATAGCATTAATTCAAAGCAGAATTTCCTAATTTGGTACTGTATATTGTAATAACATCTGTGACACCTATGCCAGATCTCCACATACCTTTCTTAGCACAAGATCAAACAGTGATGAACATTTTCCCAGCACAGCTGACACTAACTGCTTAATTAACCATACTGTTAGAAAGTTAACCCGTTTCAGCAGAGAGAATATAACTGAATAAATTTTATTTTTTAACTGAGTTATAGAGTTAAATCAATTCCTGAATTGGGAAAGTTTCCAAACTGAAAAACTCATTTTTAAAAAATATATGTGTGTTCATTAATGATAAATGCAGATTTCTTTAAAAAAGACACATAAACTACAAAAATATAATATTGGTATTAGTCTTTGGGTAATTTGTTTATTCTCAGGTATACTCTACCTCCATCATATACCACTCTTATCCATGAGGCGACCACCAACATCTTCTAATGCAAGCAATAATTCAAGGTTGTTTACTTTAACATGCACATTTTCTAAATCAACCTAAATTCATACTCAAGGGTTTCTTAATTACTGGCTGAACAGCAAAAAACAGATCTATACTGTCTTTATCTTGCATAAAGCAGCAGTGACTTCTTAATGATTCATATTTTAACATTTCTCCACCACTGCCATCTACACCTATCCTATTACTTTTCATTATTATTCTTTTCATTTCGCATCTTCTTTTTCCTTATAAAAATTTACATTCCTTATTGCACTCCTTACAATATCACTATCATTTACATATAAATTTCTAAAATGTGCCTTCCAACATTACCTCACTTCACTTTCAACCTAATTAATTTCATGCCATTTATTTTTAATTACATTAAATCTAATGAAGATTCCCTGCTTAGACCTTTTAACTAGTTTTCAAAATAAATTTTCCTTTCCATAAAAACTGTTTCACACTTATTCTGTTTCTTTTAATTATTTTCATTCAATCCCATATCATCTTTCTTAATATTTACTTTTTACATTCTGTTTGGAGATTAATCTATCTTTCTAATACTTTTTAACAAAGACCTATAGTTTTCCTTCCTGCAATTATTGTACTACTTCAGTGCATTCACTTTTCTTTTTGTCCATTCCCATTTTTCCCAAGACCCTTTTTTAATAGCACCAAATAATAGTTTCTTCCATATTAAAAACCTTTCATCAACGTTCTGTCCACCAATTTTCTCATTCATTTTAAGTAGTCATATCGATCATGCTTTTTGATTAATTATGTTTTAGGTGTATACATAAGCAGTATTCAGGCTAATGTATGTATGTATTTGTGAAAACATTTTTTCTAACAAATAGACCTTTCCCCGTCATCATATTCATTCACATTGGTTCCAGTGGTGAGTTGCTACCTGGTTACACCAGTTCTATTGAACCAGTAGTTCCGACAACCAGCTGGCCCCATTCCTGCCCTATCCTCTCCTATATCCCCTTATTAAATCGCGCAGCACAGATGCCTCCGCAGTTCCTACTCACCAGTTCTGCCTTTGAAGGTAAGCTGATTTCTATGTAATTGCTTTAGTTAGGAAGCCGCACTCACAGAAGTATATGCAGCCCACCACTGATTGATACTCTGAAAAATATGTTCATTTCTCTGTATTCATTCATACCATTTTGTCACCAAACATTTTCCCTATATTAAAACCAGAATGTTGTACAAATTTTATCTACAACTTACCTTTAATCATGTTATTATCATTATAATATGCAAATACAGCCATCTTTGGATTTCTAATTTCATGGGCACCATATAGCATACAAACTTTAAATAATACCAACTGATACATTCTCATATAGTTTAACAGGTAATCATAATTAGATCCCCACATTAACTTCCCTGTGTGTATTCATCAATGGTACACCATAAAATCAGGCTTCCCATCATTCATATCTAATGCATCCTTTCTCTTTCTCTTAGCTTTATAGTTACCTATTTTGTTTTCACTTATCTCATGTGTTAATTTATGCTCTTTACCATTTACTCCTCTTCGCTTTCAAGTCACAACTTTGCATATCAACAGATATTATTACCAATGCAATTTCCAAACATCCATCATGGTTTTTGTCAACAGAAATTTTCATATCTTTTTATGAATACAGAAAAGATGAAGGCTAAACTACCAATCATAGTTGCACCTGTGGCATACATACTATTTGTTGCCAAACAATAAGGACAATACCATGGGATAGGATGCCCAAAAGAGAACCAAAGATCAGTTTTATCCCTTGTATGATCATGCAACTCTATCAGGCTAGATCCATAGAAAATTGCCCACATTCCATCAACTAGGAGATACATGCATTTTAAGTACACATATTTAAGATTTAAACTAGAAATATTAGTTTAATGCATCTATGCCATTCTGCTTATCTGAGGAAGTAAACAACATCTCACAAAACCATATGAGCCTTTTAATAAAATGTATTAGGTCACTGGTGGGCAATTACGGCTCCTTCATGACTCGTGGACTTCTGGGAGTTGAAGTCCACAAGTCATGAAGGAGCCGTAATT
>JAEANM010014618.1:0-13932 GCA_017656035.1 Myanophis thanlyinensis
GCTGCATTCTGCACTAACTGCAGCCTCCGGATGTTCTTCAAGGGGAGCCCCATGTAGAGAGCATTGGCGTAGTCCAGATGGGAGGTTACAAGGGCAGAAGTGATTCTGCCCTATTCTGCTATCCCTTCAAGGCCTGCATTTGGACTATACTTGGGAATTTGAATGTTTTTCCAGATCAGGATAATAAATTGATTGTAAAATAAGATACTGTATTGTTGTTCAAGTCTCTCTATTATTGATCTAAAAACACTTTCATGGTTTTATTGAATGCTAGCAGCAAAAGTCTGATTATTCAGATTGTTATTGTAATACTGGATGCTGAACTTCATACACCTTTCATAAGTGTAAATCAACTTAGACCATAGAAAGGCTGATATAGAAGGATATTTTAATTTAAAAAAATAAAGCTTATCTTAAAATTATGATTCTCTATGTGTTGGTAATATGCTCACCTTAATGTAATCTCCAAATAAGATAGGTTTAGATGCAAATGAGTCTGGGTCAGTTGAAACTCCAAAATATTTGCCTACAAATTAAAATAATTGGTTTGCTCATTTGTAAGTACAGAATGTTTATGAATAAAAAAGGAATACATTAAATAAGGATTCTTACTAGCCATGTCGCTTAACATAGAATAAAAATATTGTTTATCTTCATTACAGATGAGACGGTCATGAAAAATTCTCTGGCATTCATGACAGAACAGTCTAAATATCTGATTTTGGTCGCGAACTGATATAGGATCACACTGCAATATACCTGTATAGAAAAACAAATGCTACTTACACAACAAGGAATCTCCAATACTTTTAAAAGTATGTACATATTCATCAACTGATAACTGCAACATCAAACTATTATTCTATGCAAATTTGTGATTAGCTATCACAACAGATTATTATAAATGCAATTTGCAAGTAAATAGTTTTGTGCGACATGCTTCTCTTTCTAATTCTAATTCAAAAGAACACAGAAAGAGTTATATACCAGATTAGATGAAAAGCCCAGCTGGGGCAGAAATCTTTTCTCAGAGTGTCTGAAGGGAAGCCCACAATTAAAATATGAACATAGTAACAATCATCGGTCATGTTCTGCAGTATCTGGAATTAAGAGCCATACTGCCTCTCAGATCTTGGCAAGACATAGCTTATCATGACTAGGAGTGGCAAGCCTGTCCTAATTGTTCAACATTTGTTCATCATCTTTTTCATCTGACAATCAGATTAGTGTTAATTCTTTCATGTTTCGATTGCAGCACATTCCTGTAATCGGTTTGTGAGAATAGCCTTGGGAGACAGGAGAACGACGAACTGCAGACTAGGCAATGTTCAGAGAAGGAATATCTCAGCCCACAGATGGAATGAGGTTGGAGGAAGGAACCCTCTCTAGTTCTTTGAAAACTAAAGGAAGAGTAGAAGTGCTTTCGGATTCGCAAGATTGTGTTACTGTACAATAACCTTACAATAAAGGTAGTGTCAACATTCATGCTTTTGTTTTCTTGGCTGAATTACCTCAATGGATATGAGCTGTGTAGAAAATATGTTTCAAATATAGTTTATGTTTTTTATTATACTTTTACAATCTGTTTTGTGAGTGTTTTACATAGAAGAGCACGTTAAGAACCTAGCGTGTTAAACTAAACAACTGAATCTTCAAATCTAAGAACGTTAAGATTTTTTATACATGACAGAAGGTCAAAAGAATTATTATATAACAGTGGAAATCGAATCCACTCCTAACTACTAGAAATAGATACCTGATGTGTGCAATTCTTAAAAATGTCCTAAGGGAAGTTCAAGCAAGAAATAGTATTTTTGAGTAAGCTGGTCAAATTTTTTTGAAAAGTTTTGCAACTGGAATGAATTTTTTCCCTTTTTTGGTTAATTCATTTGAAGTATGTTGAACATATTCTAACCATTATTCATATTCCCATCCTATGAGTTTGTCTAATACTTTTAAAAACTCTCTAATAGGATGGCTAGCAGTATCTATTTTATAATTTTTTTTTACATAAAAGTAAAACATTTCTCTTATCTGTCCTAATCTCTTATTCAAGTTCACTGGATTAATTCAGGTTATACAGGTAGTCCTTGAGTTACGACCATAATTGAGCCCAAAATTTATATTGCTAAGTGAAACATTTATTAAGTGAGTTTGCCCCATTTTACAACTTTCCTTGCCATAGTTAAGTGAATAATTGCGTTTGTTATGAATCTGAATTATGAATCTGGATTCCCCATTGAATTTGCTTGTCAGAAGGTCACAAAAGGAGATCACATGACTCCAGGACACTGCAACTGTCGTAAATATGAGTTACCAAACATATGAATTTTGACCATGTAACCAGGGGGATGCTGCAACAGCCATAAGTGTGAAAAATGGTCATAAGTTACTGTTTTCAGTGTAACTTTGAATGGTCACTGAATGAACGGCTGTTAAGTCGAGGACTACCTGTAATATTCAGAGAATACTTCCCCTCAGTCACGCATCATTTTAAGCACCTACATAATGTTTCTTACTTGCTTCTTTTCTAAGTTAAAAAGCTTCGAATATTTTAATCTTTTTGCACTTAAGGTGCTGCAGGCCTTTGGTCATTATGGTTACTCTACTCTGCACTTTCTTAGGTCCCATTCTTGAGGCAATTATGAGGACAGCAGTGGGCTAATCAAGTGAGTTCAAAGGTATAAAGCTATACAATATTGGTGGTTTTATTTTCAATCTCTTTCCTAGTGATTCTCAATATAGCATCTGCCTTTCTTCAAGCATCCTTATACCGCATTGACATTTTCATTAAGTTGTCTTCCTACCTGAAGCTCCCTTATCTCAGAAAGAGGCTGAGCTCCTTGAACACCAGGGGACATTCTCTGCAATATTCAGCAGCTTAGCAGCAGGATTCAACCGAGAACTGAAAGGCCTGCTGAGATCCATTGTATGCAAACAGCTCAATATTAACCATCAAAAAATGGTCTGTATATTGAATTTGAATTCTTGACCCTATCTGTTTTTGTTTTACCATGCACAAAGCTCTTAGGTGCCCCATTTGTACTTCATTTTGTTTTATGCCTCTCTTGACATACCTATCACTTCTTTATAGCGAAGTATTTACTATAATGTAAATTTATAAGTATTCTTTTAGGCATTTGATCAGCACGTCATATTTTCTGCTTTTCTTTCTTTTCACCAGCATTTGCACACATTAAGATGTCTTCTTCAATTATCTCTTTACTAAACATTCTACCAAGGTACACAAACATGAACAACTGAGCTATCGGAATTCATTTTTAAAAAAGGGGGTTGCATAATTAACTAATATGCTGATATGGAAAGCTACTTTGGTTTCTGTATATATACACAAAATTAAGGTATACTCAAACACAATAAAAGCTATCCCTGGAAAACTTGCAATAACCACCCAATTCTTTGTAAATATTTAGTATCAGTCTCCCATATTATCACCAAATATTGTCATTCCTACATATTGTACTTATTAGGATGGAATACAGGAAATCAAATTCAGATGATGTTAATTTAATTAATTGCATTTAATATATTAACTTTAATAAGCATTCTAAAATGATTAATAAATAAGGTTAACATGCTTCTTGCATAATGTTATAAAAGTTAGAAAACTACTTCCCCCACAAATTATTTTATGCTGTTTTATAGTCTTATGTTTTCCTATACTAGCTTAAAATTGGTATCTACAGCTATTATTTACGGTAATAAAATTATTCTTCCACTTGAATAGTCCTGAAACTACTTTTTTTTTTTAAATCTTCAAAGAATATACAATCTTCCTGTTTCTTTAGTAATTCATATTTTGTTAAGTAAAGGAGAATGTTCCAAAAGACAAAGTTGACTTCTCAGCCGAATTTCTAAAAGAAAATCATGTAAATGCATGTTGTAAAATACTAGGTTTGATCACAATAGGAAAAGACTGAACAGTGATAGTGTAAACCACTTGTCACACCTATTTAGGTTACAGTTCTTTTCATTCTAAGCAGCTCCTTGTCTTAAAACCAAAATAAAGGAAATATTAATACTTACTAATTCATGTTTATTATTAATCACACAATCGTATCTAGAGAGGACGGCAGGACGCAACCTTACCAGCTTACCAAATAAGGTTGATTCTATCCACTAATGAAAAACTTATCCGCGTTTGGAATGTTGACAGCATTATTGTTGCTCACATAAAATGGCAGGGGAAAGGTACACTTTAATATAGTCGTCCAGGTTTCTCTCTCTCCCATCTCCCGAGATATGCTTAAGGAATCTATGTGGAACTCATGAGCTATTCTTGAAAATAAAGATGTTGCTGTAGTCATAGAATTGGAATTAATGCAGCAATCTTGTTTATCCATATATTTAAATTAAATCGCCCTGAACTATATAGTTTGATCAGCCTACTGATACTTTTAACTGTGAACATTCTTTCCTCCCTCTCTATTTTTTAGTCCACATGTAGAATATTCCTGGAAGGATATTGACAAACTGGAGTGTGTCCAGAAGAAAGTAACCAAAATAATTAGGGTCCTGGAAAGAAAATTTATGAGGAACACTTGGAGACATTTGGTATATTTAGTCTGAAGAAGGGAAGACTGCAGTCAGACATGCATTTGAATAGCTGCCAGGTAGAAGGCAGGGTAGATTTGCTTCATGTTGTTTCAGAACACAAGCCAAAAATAAATGGATTTAAACTATAATGAAGCAAATTTTGATTGGATGTTAAGGGGCATTTCCTAATGGTGCAAACTGTTCTGTAGAGGAATAGGTTGCAGCGGGAGAGGATGTGGATTTTCTTTGCTAGAAGAACTTAAACGGAAAAGGGACGTCTGTTGGAGATGTAGTGATAAGATTTCTACACTAAACCGATCCCAATTAATGTGTTCTCAATTTCAACAACATCTAGTTATGTGAACTTCAATTCTTAGAATCCTCAGCAATGGTCATCTTGGCTATGGAATTCTGGGATCTGAAGTTCTTGCATCTGGGAGTTGCCAAAGTTGGGAAACACTAGACTAGATGAGTTCTAATCATTATATTCTCTGATTCTATGTGCGCTTTATGAAATATAATAAAGGTAATAGGATTGCCCACTTCTGTTCAGAAATACATAGTTAATTAATTTCAGACCACATAAGCCAGCATTTAGTATTACATTATTTGGCATTACATATTATAGATTTCACTAGGGCTATGACACAAATTATTTTATTTATAATTGCACTGGATGTATCTACTTTTTGAATATGATTGGTACAGATTGTACCACTCTTGATTTGAAGTTTTCTCTGACCTCTTCAAAATAGGCATCTTTGCTCAAGAATGTGACTTATGACCATTTTTCACACTTATGACTGTGGCAGCATCCCCATAGTCACGTGATTTACATTCGGATGCTTGACAACTGACTCACATCTATGATGCTTGCAGTATCTCTGAGTCATGTGATCTCCTTTTGTGGCCTCCTGACAAGCAAAGTCAATAGAGAAACCAGATTCATTTAACACCTGTGTTACTAATTTAAGAACTACTACAGTGATTCATTTAACAAACGTGGCAAGAAAAGTCATAAAATGAGGCAAAACTCACTTAACAAATTTCTCACTTAACATAAATTTTGAGCTCAAGGGTGGTTGTAAGTTGAGGACTACCTGTACTAAAAAATTTTTTAATGTATGTAACAAACTAATTGCTGAAAATGTGTGCACAAACAACTACTATATGGAACAGATATACGTTACCTTGGACACATTTTGACAAATCACGTAAATTAAACACATAATGAGATTTTGCTGGTGTTGGGAGCAGATCAATGCTCATTCTTTGATATATTTCAACAGCAGCCTCCACTATACTACTTGCACACTGCTTTACTGCTTGGGCAAATTCAGTTAGGAAGCCTTTCAGAATTGCCTAGACCAAGAGAAAAATAATATAAAACACAAAGCTAAATATTTAATTTTTTTTTTCTTTTACAACAGTTTGATTTTACAAAATCACTAAAAGTGAATCTACAGTTTTATATCTACCACCCAAAAAACAGAATCTATATAACATATACAGGACTAAATTCTATAGAAACTATAAAAAGTGTTGAAATTCTTCATCTACTCCGAGTATCATTTTGGTACCAGCTACAAAAATTCCCAATTCATTATGATGGGAGTGCCAATTCATAATTTGCAAACAAATTAAAGCAATAAGGAAGCATCTGAAAGCATGAGCGTTATGTTTCATTGCCAAACACACACAAGGTTCTAGATCAATGCAGCTGATGGAAAAAATTCTATTGTGCATCAGAGCAATTCATCCATTCACAGCTGGAATATATAGATTTGGCTTGCAGTGTTGCTTTTTTAAATACTATGATTTTCTTTAATTTGTAAAGCCACAAAAAGAAAGAATGTATCTGGAAGGTATACAGATAACATTATCTGTACAAATGAGCATTAAACGTACTAATGTTTTTTAGCCTGAAAACCTTTTCTTCAGAAAAAGGAATCTGTAAAAAGGTAAATTTTGTCAGTTTGAATATAAGGCAGCCTTGTCTAGCCCTGTTTGTTTATTTAAAAGATTTGTATGGGCACCCATTTTAAGAAACTCTCAAACAATACTAAAAACCAGAAAAGCAATTAAAACAATAAAGCCAAAAGCAGAAACCTGGGTCTGGTTTTTTTTAATTGATCGAGGTGCTTTTGCTACTTTACATTCTGATCTAAATGAAATTACCATCAGCTTTAGCCCAGCTGTCTATCTGGATCTAGCACTGCACAACAATATGCTATGGCAGAAAACCCAATATATGTTGTTTCTTTTATGTATATAGCTGGTGGTGCTCACCTGAAAAATTTGCTTAAGGCTATGTTCAGAGGGTGTTGGAAGGCACAGCATAGCAAAATGTCTTATGAAACGTGGGGTAACTGGATTACGTCCACCACCAGGAGGTGCACAAGCTGAACAAATAGTTACATCCTGGGGAGAAGATGATTTGTGTGAGAAGATAATAATCTGCAGTGCTATTACTTCTAAAGATCCCTGTTTCAAAGAATATATTTCTAAGTAAACCATAACTCAATATACTTGCTATTCTATTCTTACTCCAATTTTTAATTTGGTATCAAAATACCTGTACTATGAGAATAAAGGTTTAGCTCAAGTTTGTACAATTCTGTGTTCTTCTACAGTTTTGAATGTAAAGGAATCCAGATGGTATAACACAAGGAACTTGACAAATATTGATCTAGCCAAGTACAAGAGTAATTTGATCAGAAAACTGTTATTCTCTAGTGGATTGTTTCTTCTGCTGTTTAAATTTCAGGAAAAAATCAGCAGATTTTACATTTGTTACAGCACAACCAGTGACCGTGACCAGACATTAATAAATTAGGGAAAAAATACATGGTGTCGTGCAGAGTATTCAAAACAGGTACTTTATAAAATGTACTGTTAGTAATTAAACATATCTTTAATGTGTTAAAACAGCTCCTCTCTCATGGCTGCTTCAAAGGCTATTTCTGGCTCTCTGTCCATGTGTGCATAGGCACAGTTTTACTAACAGTCCCAGCAGAAACATTATCTCGGAATATATGTCATGCCCCAGCATATAATTTGTGTATATACTGTTGTTGTTCTCTAGCCCCACCTAGCGGTCAGGCCCAAATACTAATCTGTATTATTTGAAAGCTGACCCGCTGCTTTAAAAGTCATCTACCCATCAACCCTCTCTCCCAAAACAAGTACATCCTGGGAAGCCAGACTCCATTTCCTTTAACATTCACAAGGAAACAGAAGGACCAGGAAGAACTTCATTCATTCATTCATTCATTCATTCCCTTTTGTATGTATTTTTCCCAGTTTCAACGATCCTGTTCCTTTAATAAAGCATCCAGATCTACACACACAGTTTGTTTTATTGGAGGATAGGTGGGTTTAGCTGCACGTCAAACTGCAAACAGAGTAACGTGTAGCGTTAGGACAAAACAATATACATGGAGAAAACCCAACCTTTAAACCAACTGTTCAGCCTTACAAAGGATGCAGCTTGCATTAACAGTTTGGAGAGAGAGAGAGAGAGAGAGAGATTTCATTTGTGCCGGTCTGCCTTGCAAAAAGCACTTATTCCGAATAGTTTTCAGACTCCTATGCACTATGTCACTGCCACATCTTAATCCACTTCTGCCAAGGTACAGCTGCATTCCTGGTAAGCTCCCCATATTATCTGGCAGTTTGCCAAGGATATGATCGACTGGGAGAAGACAGCATGCAAAGGTCAAGCTCATCTGCTATTTCATCGTGCTCCCTTCAGCTATAATTGTCATGTGCCCTCTGATACAGGTCTGGAAATCCAATCACACTGGAAAAAAAAGGGCACACGAGGGAAGTCACCTTCACCCATTCTCCCTTCCAGCCTAATCATTCACATGGTAATGAGGTGAAGGATTGGGGAGCACCGGGCACCTGTGGTGACGTAAATAGCTTTTAGGCCTTAAGGCAGCCCAAACATGCCAGGACACAGAAGCACCCAGGAGATAATGTCATTAAGAGCTTTCTCTCTGAAACAGAATAGTTTATAACACATGGTTGCTTTTCATGAAAAAAGGAAATGATTTACCATTCCTGTCTCCATTTCTCCTGAGGGCACCACCTGCTAGTTATATCTGATCCAACCTTATATTTTGTCTTAGGGCTTAGGAGATGCATGCTAGTAATGGAGGTCATTGGGTAGCCAACACTGAACATTTTCAGTCTATTTTGGAGCATAAATTGAAGGGTTACACATCAAAATAGGAGCCCGAGGCCTTATAGAGCTTTAACATATCCTTTTTTATTTTCATTTTAGACCAAAAATTGCTAAAGAATGCACCCTCTGAAAAGCAGCCATTTTGTCGGTGAATGTTGGCAGATGGATATGGCATAATATAATATCTGCCTGGACCAAACATACACGGAAAAGAAAATATCACAGATGAAGCAGTATCTGAGCTTTCCGATGGAAGAATGGGATGTGGAGGTAAGACACATGCCTGCAGCAACTGGCAAGGCGAGTGGTTCACATTTTCTGTTATGAACATAGCTTCTCTCCAAATTTACCTTCTTTCTCCCTCCTGCTGCTACAATTGTCTAGAGTCCTTGGGAGTCGACTGTATACAAATTTAAATAATAACAAGAACAACAACAGTTGGGAAATCTTCCAACTGCAAAGACTCTTTTTGGTAAATCTGTGACACACAAATATGGCATAGATATACACAGAAAACAGTAATAAATTAACGGTTTGTTCTATAGGGCAAAGCCTTCATTATATGCCGCAGTGTTCCTTGCTTGTATGAATTGGAGTGAAGAATGTCTTACAGAAACAACAAGCCTCAAAACTCTACATGCATCAGACTCCAGCCCTTGGGAAGAAGGACTGTAATTAGCACTATTTATAGCAAGTCTCTAATGAAACATGGGATTAGAACAGTCAGAAGCGCTGAAGATAGACTTACATGGATTTCCTTCCAAAACAGCTTATCTCGGTCATAGAATCCTCCAAAGTCTTGGTACTGTCTAAGTAGTTCAATAGGGGGCTGTGAGCCATAACGATCCAGTTTCGGCATGTTTAAATCATCCACAAAAATGACCACTCTTTTTTTCCCTGGTGCTCCTAAACAATACATGAGTAAAGAAACCACTGCTGGTAAGCCTTGCCGTAGAATAAAGATACATACCCCAAATATTTAGTATTTCAATGTACATTAATTCTGCTAACTCTACAATTCTGATCCTTCAAATGTTCGTTTACACTTAGCAATGTTGAAAAAATCCTAAAGCAAAGCTTTCCACAGGAATAAGCCTACCACAGATTCTGTGAAGCTCCATTTAGGTCCTTGAGCTTAAAAACAGATACCGTATAAGGCAGAAAGTGAGGCAAGCTTCTCACAACAGACTGGAAAGAAATATGCCTGGAAAAGGATGGTGGGTAGATTGTGTGAAAACACACATCGTCATTTTGAAGAGCCATACTTGCAGATAGCCAGTCTCTTTCTCCTACGTACCACACATTTATGCTTGCTGATGGAAGGGCAGACTGCTTATTGAAGACTGCCCATCTGAAACCAGCATCTGTCTGTGCTCTGGTTTGTAATCTGCTGTGTTAAGAGAAGATGGATAGTTAGTCGTTTGACAAATGCCAGGCAACGTAGTTCCCCTGGGAAATCAATATAGCAGAAGCTGCTTGACCCAGAGGAATAAGGCAAATGCATGCAGAAGAAGGCAGGTTGGCCAGCTTATTGGCATGCGTGTTAAGTATTTGCTACCCAAAAACACTAAGGAAGATGCTGATAAGTCTACCCATAATGGATTAAAAATGTCATTACTTGTTGTGAAAGGGGCTGGGCAAACAAAAGAAAGTAGACAGGATATTGCCCTAACATGAAAACAGGACACTTCCTTAGGAAGCAAATACTTGAATACAGCACCGTGTTTTTATCTTGTGAAAAAAAACAGGAAGGATGGATCTATCTTAAAGGCTGCCAGTTTAGTTCTTCTATGGTCTAAATGAATTGAGAATTTTATTAATAAAATTGTGGGCGACGATTGAATGATTTCCATATTACTGTGCGGATAGTCCTCGACTTACAACAGTTCATTTAGTGACTGTTCAAAGTTACAATGGCACTGAAAAAAGTGACCTGTGACCATTTTTCACACTTATGACCATTGTAGTAGCCCCATGGTCACATGATTTAGGTGTGGCTACTTGACAACTGACTCACATGAATGACGGTTATAGTGTCCTGGGGTCACTTGATCACCTTTTGCGACCTTCTGACAAGCAGACAAGCAAAGTCAATGGGGAAGCCAGATTCATTTAACAACTGTATTACTAATTTAAGAACTGAAGTGATTCACTTAACAAATGTGGCAAGAAAAGTTGTAAAATGGGGCAAAGCTCACAACAAATTTTTCACTTAGCAACGTGAATTTTGGGCTCAATTGTGGTCGTAAGTTGAGGACTACCTGTAATACCAAGAGGACAACTAATAAACTGTCAGTCCCAAAATAAAAAGGGCACGTGGCAATTCTTCCAACCTCATTTCTTTATTGTTTCATACCTACAGACAAAACCTTGCCAGACTAAGGAGTCTACTATCTGCATTTACAATATACTCTGAGAACTGTAAGGGAGGTGCTGTCTTTATCCTCTTTCTCTCACACATAATATCTAGGCTAAGTTGCCTCTTACTCTTCTGGAACGTTCCCCCTCCCTCCTGGGGATCCACCTCCTCGCTACATTTCATCACATAAACTGCACCCAAACAGAGAGGAAGTTTTCAGAGACATATATTTTACTAACATTTCAAAATATTTACTCAGAAAATGCAAGGATATCTGATTTGTAGCTGTAGAAGTATATAATGGTTTTTTAACAAAGGTAAGAAGATATTAGAGAAAGTATCTGTGTAAAAGACTATACACAATAGAGTTTGAGCAAGATCAGATAATCAGTTCTAAGTAAAAATGCACATACGTTGTCACTAATTCTGCATTTTTGAATCAGAAAAAAGTAAAGCTTTATCAGAAGCAGAAAGGGAACAGTCTGCTGTTACCTCAATTTGGGATAGTGCCCACCAGTATTATATTCATGGGTGCTATAATGGTTACTAAACCGCTGTCTGTAGTAAAAAACCTGCTGATGCCTCTCTGAAGTGGAACAATTGCCAAACAGGATGAAGACATATGGCAATGTTTTAACCTCCCTTCTGCAGAAGAAGTAGCTGCAAAGAAAGCTTATCATATCCTTAATAGGGCTTCCTCAGTAGGAAAGATCGAACAGAGTGGCTGGACAACAAGAGAAACTGAAGAGGTCACACCAAAGGGATGAGAATTGTCAGAAGGCAAGCAAATCACAGGGGGAAACAAATCAGGCATGCTACTTTTGAATGCACACAATTTTATCATCAATAATGGCACCTAAAAGGTTACTTTGAACAAATGAGAAGTCTTTTTGCCTTATTGCATGTATTCTTCAATAAGCCCAAGTATTAAAGTCATGAATATCAGAAGAATTCATTTCGTCAAACAAGACTTTAACACCACCAACCACTATATATTTGACAGAGTGGGCTTGCTGACTAGAGACCACATCTGAGACCACACCACTAGTGACCTGCTAACCTAGAGACCACATCTGAGAACTAACTGATCTCCCAGCAAATGTTGAAGTAAGGCATACAGCTTTCCGAAAGGGGAAAAAAATAAGTTGGTCTTCTAATGTGAATTTCTGCTCCCTCCCCCTGCCGTACTGTACCACCTTTACAATAATAAAGTACAATTGAAGGTGAAATAAAAAAATACAGCAATTATTTTTTTAAATTAAATAGTAGTTGCCTAAAATCACTGTGACATAATCAAACAAGAAGAGCAAAAATGCTGAAAA
The DNA here is from genome assembly GCA_017656035.1 of Myanophis thanlyinensis. NCBI lineage: Eukaryota > Metazoa > Chordata > Lepidosauria > Squamata > Homalopsidae > Myanophis > Myanophis thanlyinensis. The sequence goes on from JAEANM010014618.1 coordinate 12,428, forward strand.
AGAGGACAATCATAAACGTTAGTAATTTGTATTGGAGACTGGAGTATTCTACAGGTGTCTATACAATCATTGCTGAGAGTGGGAACTTAACCTGAGCAAGTATTAGTGATGCAAGATTGACAGCTGCATCAGAAACGAGGATTGTAATCTATAATAAATGTATTTACAGAAAATCCCTAGTGTTGCGTAACATGAGTGAGCTCCCATTATTTACCCCATCTTCTGCCAACCTAGCAGTTCGAAAGCATGTACAAATGCAAGTAGAAAAATAGGGACCACCTTTGTAGGAAGGTAACAGCACTCTGTGCACCTTTGGCATTTAGTCATGTCCGTCACATGACTACAGAATTGTCATCAGACAGCACTGGCTCTTCAGCTTAGAAACGCAGATGAGCATGGCCCCCTAGAGTCAGGAATGACTAGTACATACGTCCAAGGGGAACCTTTACTTTTACCTTTACCTTTACAGAAAATACATTATAGGGGTAATCAAAGCCTGGCCCTTGGATAACTATATTGTAGCAGGAAAAGAGTCAGAGCCTATGCACAGAAGTCAAAATTGAAGGGATCTCAGATTAGCTGTCTTTCAGAGAAAAAGCAATTGAGTGATGAACAAAGAGGGCCCAGAGGGTAAATCCCTAACTCTCCATCTACAATTTTCTCCTTGTACTCAATAGCTCATAGCTATTAGATTAGGTCCTCCAAGTTCTCAATTTGGGATTTTTTTTTTGTATCCACTGCATTTTTCTGGTATCCTTACATTTTCACACCCCTTTCTAGGTTGCTTTGCTCTTTCCCTCCCAATGTTTTAATATTTAGCTCCTCCTCAAAATGCATGCCTCTATTTCAGTCTTCTCAAATTAAATAGTTCAGATATACAATAACTGATCTTGATTTTCACTGTCCCCAACTGTTGACCATGCTGATTATATATAATAGAAATACATGGAAGACATCCTAGGGGGAAGGGTACTTTTGTGTATGTGCACACTTTGAACGAATGTTAACTCCTGGTGACTGCCTTAACAAGTCCCTGCAGTTTTCTTGACAAGATTTTAGAAGTGGGTTGCCATTGCTTTCTTCCTTAAGCTGAGAGAGAACGATTGGCCCAAGATCACCCAGCTGTCTTTATGCCTAAGGCAGAATTTCCTAGCTTTACACCAACTTTATGTAAGACATACTGTAATAATACGATTTGTGTAAACTAGATATTTTTATAGTATATTAGCAATAGCAATAGCATTTAGGTTCCGCCCCAGGCGCCTGATGGACCCTGAGAGGTTTCTGACGGAGCTTGGGCCACCTCTCGAGACACATTCACATGACCCTGCTGAGGACCTAGTGGCCACCTGGGATAGGGTGGCTGCTGCAGCCCTGGACAGGGTCGTGCCCTTGCGGCGTCTGACTCGGCGTCGATCCCAACTGGCTCCCTGGTTCTCCGGGGAGCTAAGGGAGATGAAGCGCCGGAAAAGACGCCTAGAGAGTAGTTGGAGGTCCGGCCACTC
>JAEANM010014619.1:0-13931 GCA_017656035.1 Myanophis thanlyinensis
AAGAAAGAAAGAAGAGATGTTATGAATTCACCAAAAGTAATACATCCATTATTACTCTACATCATGGGCCAAACTGGATGAAGTAATATAACCACAAGACAGGTTTAGATATCATATATACAGCCAGACAATATTTTAGAAGTTAGAAACTCCAGCTTCTGAAGGCTTTGGGAAACCATGTGATGATTCTATCAGATATACAGACATTTTAAACTCCTTTCTTTTATCAAGGAGTGGTAGATTTTAAAGCACACCAAAGGTACTGCTTTGGCCTCAATACCAAGAACACTTGATTCTTCTCTTCTCTTTTCATCTTTTTTAATCTTTGTAAGTAGGGTCTCTCTCAAATACCTGAGTACCTCTGATAACAATTACTTCCTTCTTCACGGTTCAATCTATCTTCAGTACTAAGCATGGAAGCTTCTTCTCTAGGCTGCCTTTGAAAGCTGCACGGTAGATGCTGGGATTATACCTTCCTAATAACCTCTCTTCTTTTTTCTACTTGGACTACCTGGGCAATTGACTGCCCAACTGACCTTTTGCCTAGTATTGTAGATCATACCTTTAACTTTTCCCAAACCTGTATTTTTTTTTCAATCCCCAATCCCACCAAAGCATTTTGAATTCCATATAATGCTCTCCGCTCCAACCAATTTTAGAACATGGAAAGTCATTCAAAATCCCTAACCATGGCCCAAACTAACTTGTTAATGGTGGATGTTGCCTTTGTCCCATGCCTGCCCCATGGCAGAGGCAAAGTCACCCTTAGCTGTTGCCATCAGCATGAATGAAGGGGGGAATTCCAGGGACAATGTGTTTGATGAAGTGGTCAGGCATTTAAATTTGCACGCTTCTTTTGCATTTGAGGCTGCTTTGGGCTCATCCTTCCCCCATGGCTGAAGGACAACTTTTTTCATTCAATTTTGAGCAGGGGGAGATGTCGATTTTTATTATTTTTTTTAAATTTGGGCTTCAAATGATTGTCCAACGTATTTGAAGGGTAGCCAGTCAGGAAATGCTTACTTCGATGCATGAATTATACCAAACTCAAGGCCCGGGGGCCAGATCCGGACCATGGGATGCTTAGATCTGGGCCCTGGGGCCTCCCTGGAAATAGCAAAGGTGCCTCTGCCAGTGGAAAATGGAGCTTGCAAGGACTGCATGCAGCCCTCCGGAGCTCCATTTTCACAGGCAGAAGGTTGCAGGAGGCCATCTCAGCCCAAATGGAGATTGGGAGTCCGTTTTCACTGGCAGAGTGCTCAGGCCATCACAGGTGCCCCAGACATGAGTGATGTCGAGCTGGCCACACGCACCCTGGTCCCCCAAGGTCAAACACAACCCTGATGTGGCCCTCAATGAAATCGAGTTTGACATCCCTGAATTACACTAAGACAGAAGCGAAGGTATGATGCGGGATGGGGCAAGTATGTAAAATTTCTAGAACGTACCAGACACATCACATGTCTTAACACAATCAATATAGCTTGCAAAATTGTTTCTATTGCCTCCGCAGCTGTGGTAAATAAACTGTCTGCAGCGATGGGTCTTAGAATCATAATAAAATCGAACGCGACGCCATATGCACCATCCTTTTTTCATATTTAATTTGCATCTCTTGGGTACGACTGAAAGATAAGAAAATAGGATGAAGGACAACCCCTGCCCATAATACTCCCCTATGTCATCTGTGGAGATTCTCAGGCATCCTGCTCATAATTATCTCAAAGGTGCTTTCTAAAAAGGCAACAGAACTATTTTGTTTTGTTTTGTTTTCCCTTCAGGAAGAAGAAGAAAACATTTCGCTCCCCATCCAGTTGTGATAGCAGGGGTGTGCACGTGTGTGGATGGAAGGATACTGTCTTAACTATCAGTACCTATCCTTCAATCCCTCCTGTCCCCCGTCATCACAACTAATGAAGCTTCTTGGATGAGGAGAGAAATGTTTTCTTTTCTCCGTCTTCAAGGGGAAAAAAACAACAACAGTCCAGTTGAAAAAAACTCCTTTGAGTCTCCGACACATCAAATATTTTGGAAGTACAGAATGATTCTTGAATGGAGAGGCAATAAAACCTGTTCATCTATGCCTTGCCTTTCCGGCCTCCCAAGACAGTACCATCAAAGATCCAGCAAGAGACACCTTCATGCAGTGGTGGAATTCAATTTTTTTTACTACCGGTTCTATGGGCGTGGCTTGGTGGGCATGGCTGGGGGAGGTCATGTGACTGGGTGGGCAGTTTCTGTAAGCAGGGCAATAAAGATTGGGCTAGAAGCAACAGGATGTTTCTTTCCTGCCTTCCTTACAAGATTAACCCTGTAAAGTGGGAAAAAAACAAAAAGAGATTTCTTCTAACAACCAGTTCTCCCAATTGTTAGAAAATTTACTACTGGTTTTAGTGAACCTACTACAACTGGCTGAATTTCACCTCTGCCTTCATGCATGATCCTAGATTCGAGGAATGCATGGATTGGAAAGGAATTTACAGAGACTGTGTCCAATCTCCCTTTGGCGTAAGTTTCTTCCTAGACCTGTGGTGGCAAACCTTTCACTTACCGACTGCCGAAAAGTACGTATTTTGTGCCTGCCATCCGCACTTGCGTGCGGCTCCTCCACGTGTGCTGCATGTGCAACCACACCCTCTGCGCATGCATGCAGCTTTTGTACATGCAATGCACACATGCTGTGCACAGGCACTCACGCACACATGAGCAATCGCGTGTGCATGTGAAGGAGAGCTCCAAAGACCAGCTGGATTTCTTGCTGCAATCACGCGCATGCACAGCAGAGGCCCGAAGACCAGCTGGGTCTCTGCAATCACGCATGCATGCATGCACAATCGAATGGACATGCTCAGCTGGAGGTAAGTTGGCTGACAGTTTGTGTGCCCAGCAAGATGGACCTGCGTGCCACCTGTGGCACCCATGCCATAGGTTCGCCATCACGTTCCTAGACCATCTCTGAATGGTATTCATCCAATCTCTTCTAAATCCAATATAGCACAAAGGAGTTCTCTAGACTAGAGCCATGGTTTGCAAGCTGTGGCCTATGGACCCTCAGGGGACCATGATGTCGTCACAAGGAGGTCTGTGAAGGCTTGAAAAAATGTTATGATTTAAATCTTGAGTTAAGCCTTGGGGGCCTGTGGCCACAAAAATTATTTAAAAGGGGTCCATGGTGAAGAAAAACCATTTCTTTAGAGCAGTGTTTATCAACTTTGGCCACTTTAAGAAGTGTGGACTTCAGCTCCCAGGTTTCCTCAGCCAGCCAGGGCTGAGAAACTCTGCTCTAAACAGACCATTCCATACAGTGTGGAATCCGACTGGTTTTTTCTACCGGTTTGGTGCGTGCGCATGTGCATCATCTGCGCTGCAGCGTGGCTCTTTGAAGTTTATTTACAGGCACCGGAGGCAGCCAGGATCATTAGGAAGGCTCTGGAGGCGCGCCAAACACCTGATTAAGGTAAGAAGAAAAAAACCAAGCTCCTATAGGGAAAAAAGGGGGCAGGGGCGGATGGGCAGGGCCAAATTCAAATCATCGCTACTGGTTCGGGTGATGTGGTGCTATCCGGCTGCATTCCACCCCTGATTCCATAGCTTAAAAAACTCTTCTGTCAGATAATTCTAATCCTTAACTTGACTTTTCTTCCTTTAATTTCACCTTGCTAATTGTTGTTCTAATAACTCTCTCATAATAAAGAGATCATTTTTAGCATTACCATATTATACACATACTGTAGGTTTGCATCTGGATAGTATCTTGTTCATATTATATGTACGTTTTGTAGAGTTTTATCTTTCTCAACACTGTAAGCCACCCCGAGGTATCCTACAGTAAAGATGGGTGGCCAACAAATTAAAAAAACAAACAAACAGACATCTAGTAAATATGTTGTTTGTATAAACATATGCAAAAATATATATTAATCAATCTATTCCTGATAAAGGCAAGAGATTTGTTGGTAATGGTCACAATTTTTTTCTAAGCATCTGCAGTCATTCTGTTTGACCATACATGTAGCCCTCGACTCACGACCACAATTGAGCCCAGAATTTCTGTTGCTAAGAGAGTTTTGCCCCATTTAACTACTTTTCTTGCCATGGTGGTTAAGTGAACCACTGCAGAGGATAAATTAGCAAGCTGGGTTGTTAAGTAAAGGAGGTTTCCCCATTGACTTTCCTTGTCAGAAGGTCGCAAATGGAGATCATGGGACAGTTGCCAAGCATCTGAATTCTGATCACATGGCCGTGGGGAATATGCAACGGTCGTAAGTGTGAAAAATGATCATAAGTCATATTTTGCAGTGCTGTCGTAACTTTGAATGGGCAAAGTTTAAACGAACCGTTGTACGTTGAGGACTATCTGTATGTTTTAGCATATTGCCAGTGATAGATCTGTGGCTTCCTCGGCCCCTTCCTCTTTCCAAGTACAGGGTCTATTTTATTCTTCTCCAATATTCTGCCATTCCAGCTATTTTCCAGAATTAGGGTCGGGGTTTCTTAAATCACATAGGCCAGCTCAGAACGTTTAGCATGGTGAAATATTGCAGACACGTTTATTTACTTACAAATCCCAAGAATTGAATCTAAATTATGGGCAATCCTTTGGCTAAGCTAAAGAAGTCCACAGTGTGATGAAACTCTACCAAGCGAGACCATCTGCTATAATTATCCTAGCTTTTCTGGGCTCTGAATAGGAACGGAGAGGAAGGTCTTTGTTGTGGCCTGTTGGCCACCTCTAGAAACCCAATCATAGGAGAAAGGGGTGTGGGAGTCATGGTCAGCAGCAAGGCAACCTGAGAGCTCTGAGGGGCAAGAGGGAATGTGGTTGGCACAGAGAGAGAGAGAGAGAGACAGAGCCTGGGCTGTCCACCAGCCCTCAAATGGAGAGTCAACAGCCCCCAGGTGTGGAGGTAGCTGATGAGGAAGAGGAGGAACAGCTGGGTCCAGTGCCTGACGTGCGGATGTGCAGAAGGCAGAGAAGAGGAGAGCAGTGGAAATCTATGGGCCAGTCCTTGAGATGGAAGAGCCACTGCTGCTAGCAAGGCCCCACCCAAGCTCTGGGGATAAAAGGCAGGGGGTGGAGATGAATAGGTATTGTAGGCAACTATTCATCTCCCTGCTGGATAGGGAGGCGCTCCTAATAAAGGAATCGTTTATTTAAATACAGAGGGTTTGTCGTGTTTGGGAAACTGGGTCAGAACAGTCTTTGACTTACAACAGTTCATTTAGTGACTCTTCAAAGTTGAAAAAAGGGACATGACCGTTTTCCCCTACTTACCATTTTTGCAGCGTCCCCCGTGATCACGTGATCAAAATCCAGATGCTTGGCAACTGGTTCGTATTTATGACCGCTGCTGTGTCCCAAAGTCATGTGATCCCCTTTTCCGAACTTCTGACAAGCAAAGTCAATGAGGAAACCAGACTCCCTTATCAGCTGCAGTGATTCGCTTAACAACTGTGGCAAGAAAGGCCGTAAAATGGGGGCAAAGTCACTTAGCAAACGTCTCGCTTAACAACAGAAATTTGGGGGCCAAGTGTGGTCGTAAGTCGAGGACTACTTGTAGACTGGACGAGAGATCCATCCATTCATTATTTTAGTCCTGTCCAATTTTAGTGCGTTCCAACCAACTTGGAAATCAAAAGTTTTCCCATCCCTGCTGTTCTTGTTGCTGATGGCCATATATAAGCCTGCCTCTTGCGGTGTGATTCTCTTGCGTACAGGCACATACACAAGCTTTTATTGTGAGTCCCTGTAAGATATTGTGCAGACAACAGCATACATACATTTCTTCCAGTCAATATTTCCAGCTGCATTTTCCTTGGGTAACGTAAGATCTAAGAATATGAATAATATTTCCTGTTAGAAGATAGTAGAAAGTAGAAATTGGGAAAATACTACTATGTATACCGCTACATAATATAAAACATTATTATTTCTACGTATACGTCAATATTAGAAGTTCAAGATTATTACTATGTATGCATAAATAGTATTGTTAGTATTAGTATTATTATGTATAAAGTAAATCGACCAGAACAATACACTGTTCACCAAGCACTTATGGATGTTAAAGAAAAAAGTATAAATAAAATAAGATTTAAAAAGAGATCAAAGAATAAGAGAGAACTGAGTGAATATTAGATGAAAACACCCTACTTGGAAATAATATACAAGTAGCCCCTCAACTTAAAACAATTCACTTAGTGACCATTCAAAGTTCCAGTGGTGCTGAAAACTGTGACTTATCACCATTTCTCACACTTATGACCATTGCAGCATCCCCATGGTCATGTGATCTACATTCCGTGTCCCGGGGGGATCATGTGATTCCCTTTTGTGATCTTCCGACACGCAAATTCTGTCCAGAATCTAGGAATCCAGATTCATTGAAGAACCAGGTTACTAACAAAGGCAGTGCTTCATTTAACAACCGTGGCAAGAAGAGTCACGTAAAATGAGATAAGCTCACTTAACAAATGTTTAAGGTTTTATTTGATTTATATACCGCCCCCTCTCCCTAGGGACTCGGGGCGGTGTACAGCCAATAAAAACATAGATACAATGACAATTTAAAAACCTATTAAAATAATTGAATAAAGGCTGTCCTATTAACATTATCATTACAGTTAAAATTCAGTTAAAATCAGTTTAAAAACAATTAAAATACAAACAGTTAAAATGTAATTTAAATTAAATTAAACCTTAACAAATGTTTCACTTAGCAACGTACATTTGGGGCTCAGTTGTGATTGTAACTTGAGGACTCCCTGTACTTTATATCGTTTTCAAGAAAGGTCAAAGGACCTTTGATCAATCGGCCCAAATGCGTTGTCTAAACTTCCCGTTCAGGGAAAATTCCTCATTAGAACAACGTTGTTGAATTAAAAAGGTTGCTTTTCATATCATATCATATTGGGATCGATGAGGAGCTTAAAAGTAAAACAGCATAATTTTTAATATTTCCATGAGGACCCTCAAGCATTGGATAAAACAGAAAAACAGAAATCTCCATAAATTAAACAGAATGGTAGTAAAAATGTAGATCAGGGGTGTCAAACTCAAGGCCCGGGGGGCCGGATCCTGCCAATGGGATACTTAGATTTGGCCCATGGGACAACCCTGGAAACAGCAAAGGACCAGCCTGTGGTGCTTCTGCCAATGAAAATGGACTCCTGAGCTCGGTTTTTGGCTGCCATGGCCTCCTGCAACCCTCTGCCAATGAAAACAGAGCTTGGGAGGGAAAGGTCGTAAAATTGACAAATGTTTCACTTAGTAACAGAAATGTTGGTCTCAATTGTGGTTGTAAGTTGAGGACTACCTGTATAGTATTAAAAGAAATGCACAGACACACAGACACCTCTGCCAGAGAAATCCAATACCAATAATTACAAATTTTGCAAGAGGGACTAAAATGATGCAACATGAAGCATGAAAATAAATCTTCAGGTGCCTTTAAAATAAATTAAAAGTTCAAACATTTGCCAGTCTTGGCAGCAGCTCCTTACCAATTTTTTTTACACTTGTAAAAACAATCATGTGGAGTGGCAAAGTTGTTTTTATTGCCACCACAACTTCCATAAATGAAGTTCAGACATGTTTTTTCCTTGGGATCATAGTAAACCCTTTCCAGTGATTTTTTTGCATTTTCCTTTCTTTGGTGGTAAATTGCATTTTTTTGGCAGTTGTTCTGGAAAGAATTTGAAAAATAGAAGAACAAAGACAACGCAGAGTCTTTAATCTTAACTTGAAAAATCTCAAGCCAGTGAACTGAAGATGTAACAAGAAAAGAGAAACAACAATTATTTGAAGTCTTGTTTGTGAAATTACGACAAAAGAGCTGATCTACACTACATTTGTTACCGGTTAAGGTTAACCAAGGGCATGCTTCATTCAATTCTTGGATTTGCTTATTTATTTATTATTTATTTTTCATTGCACTGTAAACTTAGCAACTGTTCCAGTTTTACACAATGTACAAAACAACAGGCTATGTAACTACAGTACTAAAGTAGCCCTGAGTAAGTGATGTTTAGTTTGTCGCTGACTTGCTTCAACATGTGAGACAGGTTCTCAGCGACCTTCCCTTGGCTTTCCATCCCAAGTACATTCTCAGTGCCCCGAAGTGAAGAAATAAATGAAACATAAAGTAAAATCACTGCACAATGTTGGCTCCATTCTCATGCCTCTGCAACCTTTCCTTTTTGCAGCTGTTGCCTAATATCCAAGATGCAGAAGGAGTTGCACCAAAGGTAGCCAAGAGGACGAACGATACCTGTGAGTCTTACCTTTCCTCTGGCAGCCAGATGTGACAATGTGTAGGATCAACAGAAGGCAGACGGGGCCCCAAACCCGCATGGCAATTTGCCTCTAAGAAAGGATTTATTTCTAAGCAAATGCAGTTTATGGCAGCTCTTAAGGGAGAGAAAACCAGCCAGTTGGAGAGAGTTGATTAGGTTTTGATAGATTTTTTTTCTTCTGAGCCTGCTCTGCTTTAACTGAAGTTCTCCTCCTGTATTTAAATAAAATAATATGATTGCTCTTTCAGGCAAGGACACAGAGAAACCATAAAAAGTTAATCTTTATGGTTCAGGCATTCACCTCTTTTTGAGAATATGTCACTTTATTGATGGATTGATTTGATTTCTGTGCCACGCATCTCATCCTACGAAGGAATTAGGAGCTTCCTCGGTTACAGGCAGGCAGAATTTTGGGATCCTCCCAGGGAATTTCAAAGAACAATAGAGAGATGCTATCACAAAATAATGGTCATGGAGGGACCTGGCCAGAATCTGCTTGGCTTTGCGTGGTCTCTTTTCTGCTGATTCCTCTAAATTAAGATATTGGTTTTTCTGTCCTTCCTGTTTTTACTTTTATTTCAATGCCAACAAGACCTCTCTGGAATGCACAGGTATTCTTGGACATGAAATTGTGCATCAGGTTTTTTTTTTTTTTTTAATCCCAATAATCTTAAAAATAAGAATGAGAAAGGGAGGTTGCTTATGAATGCTGTTTTTGTACAGCTCATTTCTGGAAAAGGAATAAAAGTGTTTTACCTGGATATAAAATCAGAACAAGTTTGGCAGCATTTACTTTGCCTGATGTATTTTATTAAAAGGCATAAGCTTTTCTGAGCTGCAAATCATGAATCGGCCCCGACTAGCTCAGCCCCAAAACCTGAATCAATATTTGCTAAGGATAGGTGCAATCCCAAAACAACCGGAGCATCACTTGAACACCCTTAGCACTGACAAATTCACCATTACTGAGTTGTAAAAGGCAGCTTTACCAAAACAGCTTATATCCTGCAATAATATGGTATCTGAAACACCATCCAATATCCATGTCTGTCCCATTCCAAGCTCCTTGGGCAGGACTCGCTAGGTGGACAGAAATGCCAAATCCAGACTGGACATCTGCCTCATTGTGCAATGAAATAATTTGCAACATCAAAATCTAACCCAGTGAACTTAAGTTTATTTATGCATGCTTATTCTAAACATGAGAGTCCTTGGTAACTTTACACCTTGATCCCATTCTACTACTTTAAAGATTAAGGGCTCTGAAGTTACTCTGAAAATCAACTAACTCGCACAACTAGTTTTCTATTTTAAGCATTTCTGATGTTCTAATGTTTAAGCTAGGAGCCATGGTGGCACAGTGGTTAGAATGGAGTATTGCAGGCTAACTCTGCCCACAGCTAGAGTTCGATCCTGACCAGCTCAAAGTTGACTCCGCCTTCGGTAAAATGAGGACCCAGATTGTTGCGGGCAATATGTAAGTTTGTAAACTGCTCAGAGAGTACCGTAAAGAATTATGGAGCAGTATATACAGTAAGTGCTATTGCTAATGCTAATGCTGCCACTAATTCAACAAAGGATTGTAAAGATTAAAATCCAATTGAAGCCGGAACTTTTCTTTTAGGACCTATGGATACATGGTTAGAAAAGAGTTATTGAAGATTATTTCAAGATGTGATTACTGCACAGTCTGCTACCCCAGACTATTATATGCACAAAGCTGAAAAGATTCAGCAGTGTGGAGACAGGGTTGGTGAAATTGAAAGAAATTGTTGAGATGGCCAAACTAATCTCTTTGAGTAGGGTAAAATCATTATCAACATGTGTTGCCTCTTCTGGAGGAGCTGCATTAGTTGCTGATTTGCTTCTGGTTGTTGTTGTTTCTGGGGTGGGGGGTTATTATTTTATTCTTTTTATTTCTTTCATATTGTTTTTATTTCTTGTAAGCCGCCTTGAGTCTCTGTGAGCCAGTAGGCAGCAATAGGAAGTTTCCAAATAAAATAAATAAATAAAATACATATTCATTAATATCAACCCCTTATGGACTTTTTGCATAAAAAGAAAAAAGTTTTGGGACTTAAGAGTTTGATATTAGCAAGAATAAGTTCAAGAAAGAAGGGAAATATTTAATTTTGGAGAGAGAGGTTCGATTAGAATTATGTCTTAACCTGCAGAGGGGAAGCTTGGAAACTACTTCCTTATATTTCTTCGTATGCTTTTTGTTCTTTTATTTCCTTTTTTTTCTATTGCCTTTTTTCTTTGTCTCTTCCCCCCCCCCCCCTTTCTCTTTCACGGTTATCTTTTTTTTAATTGTACATTTTTTGCAGAATGAATTATTTTACCACTTGGAACTTCTGTGCGGAGAGAGGACCATGGAATTTCCAAGGGGTGACTATATGTGATGTCTCAACTCCTTCTTTTTATCTTTGTTGTCCTTTTCTCAAATCATAAAAGAGGGGATCTAGAGAAACAACCTCCCAAATTAGGGGGTTTCTTCACAGTTGTTGCCTCTTTTCCTAGCAAATTACATTTAAAAAAATGTGAACGTTCTGGTTTTCTTGCTTCGCTTTGAAATTGCATGGGGGTGAGATGGACATTTTTGCCTCTAGCCGAAGATGGTGAAATTCCAAACCAGGTAGAATGAAGGCTGATCACGTTTCTCTCAGCAATTTTGACAAGATCCTTTGACCTCTCCACATAATTCTTTAGGTCTCTCTCTATAAAAGAAAACAAGTCAACTAAAGGCAACTGTAGAATTGTCTCCTCCACAACCCGCCAGAATGAATTCCAAAATGAACTGTGGAGCAGCCGAACTCCCGGTAAGTTGTTTCATTTTTCGGTTCTGATGCTCAGAGTGGGAAACTGCATTTGGCAGATGAGAGATATAAAGAATAAAGTAGGGCAAATGAAAGGGCCATTGCTAAAATCACTAATTTATGGAATGGGCTTCTCTGTTCTAATCAAATAGCTTCTTTTGTATTACTTTATTCCTAAATACTTGGGGAGAGGAGTGACAACAATGAAGGGGGGTTTGAGAAAGAGCTGTTGACTATCAATAGTAAAAAAAAAAAATGTATTTCTTAGTCTAACCAGTTATCCAAAGCAGTTGGGTGGAGAATAAGCACTCAAAGGAAATGAACCTTAGAATGAATATATTCATAACACCCAAACTATTTGTCTTTTTAATGGACACTTGAAAAGGAAGATCGCACCAAGAATTCCACAGTTCAACTCTGAGCTTATATTGGAAAGGAAGATAATTTATTCAACCTTTGCCTTTCCCAGCTGGTCATTATTCTAAGGGATTATTCCTTATTTCCTGTTAATATGTAAGATTATTTACAGCTATTCTCGGCTTACAATAATTTGTCTATTGACCATTCAAAGTTCCAATGGCATTGAAAAAAGTGACATGATCCGTTTTCACACTTACGACCACTGCAGCATCCCCATGGTCATATGATTTACATTCGGATGTTTGACAACTGGTTCATATTTACGACGGTTGCAATGTCCCGGCGTCACGTGATCCCCTGTGAGACCTTCTGAGAAGCAAAACCAATGGGGAAGCCCGATTCACATAACAACAGTGTTACAAATTAAGAACTGCAGTGATTCACTTAACAAATGCAGCAAGAAAGGTTGTAAAATGGGGCAAAACTCACTGAACAAGTTTCTCGTTTAGCAACATAAATGTTGGGCTCTGTTGTGGCCGTACGTCGAGGACTACCTGTATTAAGCAGGGATTTTTCCACTTTGCTCAGGTTTCTAAGGGAGTCCACTTTTATTTAAAAGGTTGAGTGTGCAGAAGTAGTTTTCTGCAATTTGGTGCCCTCTGCTGTATAAATGGCCACCTAAGAAGGAAAAAGATGGGTGAGATTTGGGAAGGGAAGGGGTAGAATAACATTCTTCTGAACTTCCGTTTACCAGCTAAGCCACCAACTCTTTCCCCAGGGATTCAAGTTTATCCCCAAAATTCCAAAAGACAGGAAGCAAATGATCCTCATCTTCTCCGTGTTGGTGCTTCTGACTGCAATAATTATTGCAGCCATTCTCATTGGAGTTTATATTACTCAGGAATACATTGAAAAGGTGAGTAGGACCTATAAATGGTGAGTCCTTGACTTACGGCCACTCATTTACTGATTCTTTGAAGTTGCCACAGCACTGAAAAAGTGACCAGTTCTTGCACTTACAATCCTTGCAGCATCCCTTGTGACTTAAAAAATTTGGGACTTAATAACCAGCATGTATTTATGATGGCTGAGTTTTCCCCATGTGCTTACCATGCGTGATGTTCCGAGCAGGCTACCAACAAGCAAAGTCAGTGTGGGAAGTCACTGGATTCACTTCATAACCATGTGATTCAATGAACAAACAACCATGGCAATGAAATTTCGTAAAACTGGGCATGACTTACTTAACTGCTTTGCTTAGCAATGGAAATTCTAGCCCCAATTGTAACCATAAATTGAGGGATTAGCTACACAGTCAGCTCAGATGACCCCTTTGAGATGAATTACGCCAACAAAGAACAATACACAGAACATGCTTCTTGTCTCCTGCGCAGATAATCAAAACCATCAGCAATGGAAAGGATGGTCAGAGGGTAGAGCGGACCATGATGGTGAACAAGCAGGAAAGAGTGGCTGCATTCTTGATCAAGACCAATAAGACTTCAGCAACAGTTGTCTATGACTACAAACATGTAAGAAATATTCCAAATCAACTGCCAAGAGCTCCCGTTTCCTGCCCTAGCTCCTGCCCAGCTAGCCGTATGAAACCATGCAAATGCAAGTAGATAAATAGGTACCACTTTGGTGGGAAGGTAACAGAGCTCTGTGACGTCATGCTGGCCACATGATTGCAGAAATGTCTTTGGACAGTGCTGGCTCCTAGACCTTAAAATGGAGATGAGCGTTACCTCCTAAAATCTGCAGACGCTCCTTTTTACTTCAGAGTTTTGGGGCATCCCTAGACACTGAGTCCAACTTCCTAATCAGTGCAGAAATCCAAATTAAAACATCACTGGCAGACAGCTGTCTTGCCTTTTCTTGAAAACCGCCAAAAAAAGGGGGTCTACCAACTCTTGGGATAGTTACTTCCATGGTCTACTCTTTTGCTAACATTTACAGTCACAAAATCCTTTCATTTATCCTGAGCATGTTGGTTCCATTTTTGCTTCCTAGCATCTGATTGGCATCCGAATTCAGGATCAAAAGCAATGCTCAGTGGTGGCAATGGATTCAATCGAGGTTCCCACTTTACATGAAATCGCCCAAGGAATCGAACATTTCGATGAAGAGGTGAGAAAGAAGGGGTCGGGAGAATTGCTTGTTGGCTTCTTTGTCAAATGATACGATGTAGAAGGGATAATTTAAGTGTCACTTAAGTCAGACAGGTGGTTTGGAAATTTGATAAATAAATAAGAATAAAACAACAATAGCTATCTGGATTACAGATTATGCTTATTCTCATCATCTAAATCAAGGGTCCTCAAACTTTTAAAACAGGGGGCCAGTTCACAGTCCCTCAGACCATTGGAGGGCCGGACCATAGTTAAAAAAAACTATGAACAAATTCCTATGCACACTGCATATATATCTTATTTTGAAGTGAAGAAACAAAACGGGAAC
>JAEANM010014620.1:0-13931 GCA_017656035.1 Myanophis thanlyinensis
ACAGAACAGCTCCATTCCCACTTCTTGCCCTGACTTGAAGCAGAAGGCACCAGTCTGAAGATGGCGAGTGAGATCTCGCCGAAACATTGCAAAAAGACTCTGAAATTTACACGGGAAAAGACCCAAAAAGACCTAGACCTGCATACCTACACCCGTGAAAATCTACAAAAACATATATATATAATTGAGTGACTGAATGTTGCTTTCTGTATTATTTTATATCCTGCGGGTAACTGAGTGGGCAAACATTTCAGATGCTGGCCCAAGGTCACCCGGCTAGGTGCCTAAGGAAGGACTAAGGCTCACAATCTCCCAGTTTCTAGCCTGATAACTTAACCACTATATCAAAACTGGCTTCTAAGCCAAGGGCAGGGATCCCCAACCCCCTGATCTGTGGATCGGCACCGGTCTGTGGCATGCCAGAAACCGGGCCACGCAAACAAGCAAACTCCCATCCATGGGATGCAGGCAGCACATCAAACCACGTCTTCTCTGGTCTACAGAAAAACCACACTGTGGAGCCGCTTCCTGGTGCCCCAAAGATTGGGACCCGCTGCCCTAGGGTAATGCAACTCTTAACTGAGAAAAAGTTATCTGTCAAATCAAGTCAGCCAGTCCAATATAATCAGCACGAGCAGTATCTCATAAGCAATGTGACAAGCATCGTGTCAAGCAAATCATTTGAAAACCTCATGCATCTGTTTCCTCTTTGACATGAAATGAAAAATAGAGGCTGAATTTAGTGAGCAGGGCATATTGTTTCAGTTGAAAACTTATATACGTTTGAAGATAAGTGCAGCATAATTGTATTGTCTTTTTTTCTTCTCTCTTTCAGAATGTAAACAGTGAAAGACAACTGCTCTATGACTTCCCTTGGACAAACGTAGGAAAACTTGTCTTTGTGGTGAGTAGGAAAATCCCAAAATTGGACCCTCCTTAAGATTTTGACAACCATTTATGATATGACAGACACTGTAAAATAGAGACAACCACAGATAGGACTTTTTAGAAAGCCCTACAAAGCGAGGTTAAACAGAAGTCCCTGGGTGTTGGTGAACTTCTTCATGCCTCTTGTCTTTGCAGGGCAAGAGATTTGAGATTCTGCCCGATGGCCTGCCATCTGCTCGCAAGCTCACCTACTACACTGGCTGTCCTGTGCGATCTCGGCATCTCCTGCAGCTCCTGAGCAATAGCCATCGCCTCTATATGAACCTGCAGCCTCTCCTGCGGCAGATCAGGAAGCTAGAGGAGAATGAAGGTAGAAATCTCATGTTTAATGCTAGTTTGAAACAATATATGCATTTCTGACCATGATAAGATTTCATATAATCAATATAAACCATAAAGATACAAGCAACAAGTTATAGTCATATTGGGGTGGGTGGGTGATGGAACAATTGTTCCATCATTCCATCACCCACCCACCCTACTATGACTATAACTTGTTGCTTGTATCCTTATGATTTATATTGATTGTCTCCTAGTATGACTTGATTGTTTATTTGTACCCCATGTCTATCATTAATACACTGAGAGCATATGCACCGAAGACAAATTCCTTGTGTGTCCAATCACACTTGACTAATAAAGAATTCTATTCTATTCCATTCTATGATAGCACCCACTGAATATGAAGCCATACATACTGTATGCACCATCATTTCTGAGCCCATAATTCAGAAGCCAGATTAAGTATGGGTGTTAACATTCTTTCATGTATGGTTCTTCCAGAGAAAAAACAATACCGTGAATCCTACATCAGCGATGCTCTGGACCTTGATATGGATCAACTGGAAAAGCGTTCCCGAGCCAGTGGAAGCAGTTCAGGCAGTGTGAAGCACAAGCGTCTCTCCCGTCACTCAACTGCTAGCCACAGCAGCTCCCACACCTCTGGAATTGAGACTGATCCAAAGCCCAGGGAACGGGGGACTGAGGAGGACTTCATGGTGGCTGCTGTCCATCGCCAGCTGAGAGCTTGCAGCTCTATGACCAGTCATGGTAGTTCTCATACCTCTGGAGTAGAAAGCAGTGAGAAGGAACGCCTGGAGGAGGACTCCTCTCAGGAGGATGGTAATTGTCCATATTTGGTTCATTCTTGACAATCTTTGCCCAGTAATGTAGAGTTTGGGTTTGTTGCTTTGTTGGTTTCCTGAATAAATAAATAAATAAATAAATTGGGATTCAAGTTCCAGAATATGAAATATAGTAATATCTCTTTACATGTATGGTAAAATTTTCCATGTACAGTACTGTTTATTTATTTACTTTTTAATAGAGGTTTTTGTATTTTCTATAGAGTTAGAAATAGATATCCATTTTTATATCTTTTCTCTTTCTGCCTTTTAGATTTTTAAAGTTATTTGATGATGTTTGCAAAGCAATTTTGTAACAACCTTCCAACAGCTTTTCTCTGCTTGAGTCTCTGGAGACCCACTGGCAATTGCCATAACCAGTCTTCTGATAATGCTGGCTGGGTGTCAACTCGCATTATTTCTCAGGATGCCAAAGGGATTCTGGATATTAATCCAATGCAGTTGTGAGAGGCTGATGATGACACCAGTTTTTTCCCCATGCTGTGTTCTGCAAGAACCTGTGGATGCATAAGAACTTGATGAGGTTTATTTGAACACAGTCAGGTTTTTTTAATCTCTAGAGCTTGCCTCTTGATCAAAGATTTGTGGAAATTTTAATTATCAATTTCCACTGCCTGAAAAGATTTGAAAACTCCTAGTAGAGACAGTGCTCAGCTAGAACAACCAATGGCCTGATTCTGCATCCTTCTTCTGCTTTGGTTTCTATGTCATTATCTCTTTCAATATTTCCTAGTGTTATTAAAAATATCCAAGGCTGTATTCTCAAGCATAAAGAGTGGGAAGACACAAGATGAACAAAGCAGGCCAGCTTTCTCCCAATAGGTGTCAGGTTTTCTTTCTTTTTCTTTTTATTGACATTGTGTGGCCAGAAGGAAGTTACATGAGTGGAGGAAAGGCCCAAATGGACCCTGGAGGACTGTTAATCCTTTTCATGTGGACTTCATCCTGTCCTGCAGCTGGTGGGACAAAGAACCCCCCCCAAAAAGTGATGTGTGTGTGTGTGTCATCATCTTCCTCTGTTATTTCTCTGGATTTGATTGCTGCCTCCTGCAGTTGCTTTTCATTCTGGGAACAAAAGAAAAGGCCCCCCCGTGTCTTGTGCTTTCCCTTTAGATTTTTTGGGGCCTAAATCATTGTGGGGGGAGTAGTGTTGCATTGTCTGGATTTCCCAAATTCATCTATAGCTGTAGTAAAGATGAGATTATGCTTAGTTGTAACCAACAGTCTTGTCATTGTAGCTGTTGCAGCTCCTCCTCTCACCTGGCATTTATTCTCTCTCTTTGTTTCAGAAATAGAAATGCTGGTGGATGACCCTCACGATCTTGAGCCAACAAGTGAAACGTCTCTGGATGACATCAGTCCTGATGTCTGCATTTACATCACAGAGGACATGTTGTTGGCCAGGAAGTTCAGTGGACATTCAGGTGAGTTTATTGTAAGGGACAAAAGGGTGGTAACCCTAATACAGGTTGTCCTTGACTTACAACATTTTCATTTAATAACAGTTCAAAGTTACAACAGCACTGAAAAAAGTGACTTATGACCGTTTTTCCACACTTAACGACCATTGCAGCAAACCCATGGTCACGTGATTTATATTTGGATGCTTGACAACGGACTCACATTTATGACAGTTGCAGTGTCCCTTTTGCAAGCTTCTGACAAGCAAAGTCGATCGGCAAGCCAGATTCATTTAACAACCGTGTTACTAATTTGACAACGGCAGTGATTCACTTTAACAAATGTGGCAAGAAAAAACCCATAAAACGGGACCAAACCTGCTTAACAAATTGCTCATACTATAGAAACATAAATTCTGGGCTCAGTTGTGGTTGTAAGTCAAGGACTACCTGTATTTTTATTACAACTGCAAAAGGTTCAAAGAAATATACATATATATATATACTACATACAATATAAAAATTATTTAATGATAAACAAAAAAGTAACCATTCATTTCAAGTGAGCAATTTCCAGCAGAGTAGGCATATCAATTTTAACATCTTGTATTTTATATAGCAAACTGCCATATCCGGCTGAATTTTGACCATCTACACTCAAATAATTTTCAGGGTAAGGACAGCCTTCCTTTGACAGGGTTCTCCAGAAAAGAGTTTTCCTAATCCCTACTTGGCATGACCCATGGGAAGTCCCTAGTTAGCAGGGAAATTGAATTCTGTCCATATGGAGAGCACCTGGTTAAGGAGGGTTGTATTCATTCCATCATACTCATTATTGCTGTACTTCAAACTCTGTAAAGGCCAGCTAAAAGGTAACAGGCTCATATAACACAATTCAACGCAAAAGGTGCGCTTGTAACTGGGTTCTGTGCAATACTACTGTACCAAGAAAACTTAAATGACAATTGAACCAGGAAAACATCTCACCTCTTGTGGTTTTTATTTTCTTGTCACCTAATTTAGGATTAGTTGTCAAAGAAGTGAATTCATCTACTTCCAGCTCCTCGGAGACAGTGGTAAAACTTCGTGGCCAGAGCATTGATTCATTGCCACAGGTTTGTGAATTGTGATGGGAAAAACCAAGCCAGACTGAATGGGCGGATGACTATGACAGCTAATGGCAGCTAGTCATTAACAGGAATGGAAGCAAAACCACTGTTTTGGGAATGATAGAAAAATCCCTTCCATATGTTTTCATTTGTCTATTACATTTCAAACATCACATGACATTTTAATGATGTCGTCTACTTTTCTCTGTTTGCAGTACCTTAATTGTAAGCAGAAAAAGAAGTAAAACAAATACACCAGATTATTGCTTGAAAAGCACCTTATCAGGCACTTTAAGATTTGGGATAATTCAAAATTATCAATGAAGATTGTTTGACTGAGTTTGCACAATAAACCAGACTAAGCTAAAATGTAACTCAGTTGCTGGTGGATCAGTGTCTTATAGTAATACAGGTTTTATCTTAGTATGCTGTGTGAAGGACTCATGCACAAAATAAGATTTATTTGTTATTTATTTATTTTTGTCAAACAAAATTACAAATTCAAACAAAATAAGAAAATCAAAATGTGACAGGGACAATAGGCACACCAATGTTCTTACACACACACCCTTAGAGACCCTTTAAATGTGGAGTGAGGTTCACAGAAGTAAATACAGTGAAACCTCCAGTCACAACTGTAATTCATTCCAGAACTTCAGTCAGCACCCAATTTGGTTGTGACCAGAAGTGAAACTGACTGTGCATGTGTAAAAAAAAGGACGCAGAAGGGGAAATTGGCCACACCGCGTTTGATCACCACCTGAGTATTTGTTTGTGACCAGATGCAAACAGTTCGTGAAAATTTTGGTTGGCACCTGATTTGGTCATGGTCAGAAGCATTCATGACCAGAGATTCTACTGTGTGGAGTGAGGTCCGCATACATTAAATTAGAATTAAAGCTATGAAAGTTAATGGCTGAGATAACTGAATCAGATAAGATATTCCAGACTTTGACAATTCTGTTACAAAAATAGAATTTTTTACAATTGAGTTTAGAGCAATTTACGTTCAGTTTAAAATGGTTGTTCGCACATGTTGCAATATGTACAGCCGTTGTGCTTTGCCAACCCATTTAATGTATTGTTTGAACCCAGCCCATGTGTCTTCTCAAGTTCTTAACTCTCTTCAGAGAAGAGGCTAAATTTGTGAAAAGATTCTTCTACCCCCAATCAAATTCAAGGGCCATCAACAGCAACACAAATCTCAGGATATTTTGATCAGTGTCAAACTGTATTTAAAGAACCTATCAGACAGAAATAAAGCAAGTTTTTCTGTACAACTTGAGGGTCTCAGAATAAGGAAGGACAAATTAAACCTTTCCTTATTTTCTACAGAGCATCTGCCAGAAACCAAGGACCTCCACCGATCGCCACAGCTTAAGTCTGGATGACATTCGGCTCTACCAAAAAGACTTCTTGCGCTTGGCAAGCCTATGCCAAGAGACAGCACAGAGTTATACATTTGGGTGTGGCCATGGATTGGCCGAAGACGGTCTGTATTGTAATGGCTGTTTAGCTCAACAGTGCATCAATATCCAAAATGCTTTTCCCGTCAAAAGAACCAGCAAATACTTTTCCTTGGACCTTGCCCATGAAGATGTTCCAGAATTTGTTGTCTGATGCTGTCGTTGGGTACTATGGCAAGACAATGCAGTGTTTCCGGTTCCAAAAACCCTTGCTGGTGTGCCAAACAGGAATTCTCCCCCTCAACGGTTTTCCCAGGATACTAAAAAAATATAATACTAATCAAGGCCTTGTAAACTGTTGCACTTTTGTAAAAGTTTGTCCTATTTGCAGGCTCTTCGGCATCAATGTTTTTTGTGAGGCAGAATTTGATTTGGTTAAAAATCAGTTGGATTTGGAAGACCTGCTCTTTTCTTTGGAAAGCAGCCAACTTGGAGGACCTCTTGATTCACAAGAAGGATGCACAATGTTTACTTTAAGTATAGATATATCTCTGTTATTTGTTTTTTTTTATTTGCCTCACGGGGCTCTTCTGTGCTATGCATACCATAGATTTTTGCATTACCTTTGCAATTTAGGTTTTCCCCTTGTGAGAATAATCACTTTAGTTCTTCTCCATTCCCGTTTGTTGTGCCATGTCAAGCCAAAGAAATGCCCCCTGCACAGTGGGTGACACCAAGATGAAGCTCTAAGCAATAACTAACCCAAAGGAGGAGATCTGTGTAGAAAAGTTGCTCAGAGGATGAAAGCAACTTGCGTTGCAATGAATCCATCTTGTGATCTTCCCCCCTCAGAAAAAGAAGTATGTAAGCTTTTGATCCAAATGGAATCTTAGTGCTATTTTGTAAAGTTTACAAAAAGAAAAAGAAAAACAAACCAAAACAAGCAAACGAACAACAACAAAAATATTAGGTGGTTTGGGGAAACATTTTGGAAGCTTTGTTGTTTCAAAAGGGAAAAAAAAAATGAGGATGTAGCAATAGGATTTGCTGACCAAAGTACCTTAAGTTCAGAGAGATAGAGAGAGAGAGAGAAAGCATGTGTGAGAGAGAGCGAATATAAAAATATGCACATTGCAGAAAAGAATATATGTTTAATGTATTTTTGAAAATATAAAACTCTATGTTTTATTTTGGTTTTTATTTCAGTGCTTTTTTAAAAGAAAAACTACCGCTTCCTTTCTTTCAAACTGCATGTATAGACAATCGTGCAAATGTACATTTTACACATGGTTAAAACAGCTTCTTTTTTGTTTTGTTCTGTTTTATTTTTTGCTATTGAGCATAATAAGGGGAGAGAGTTGTTTCTGTATAGCAAGCATGGCTTCCCTACTCCAATAGTTGTTGTTTTTTAAACTAAACTTTTGCTTCCATGCATCATGAGCTGTTCCTTTCCCCTTTTCTGAAAAGGGGAAAGATTCCTATCTTGTTCCAGTGTTTGATCAATGAACCAAGTGGGACTTTCAAAAGGAATGCTCTGATTTTATGTCTGCCATAGGTTGTAACAAAAGCTCCATCCGCTGCCATCCTCCTATCACCAAAGAGCAGATCAACATGGGATCCTTTTTTTTTTTTTGGAGGGGGGGGGCATTGTAAGACTGCCAACCCTTTCATTGTCCAAGCACAGTGAGGGGAACGATGAATATAAATAGTACAGAGATAGAAGAAAATGCTATCCAATACATTTTCTCTGCAACACTGTGACTGGACTTGCACAACACACAATTCCTAATAACTGAACAACATGCAAAAGCTTGGTTAGTTTTAACCTTGATTATTTGTTAAGGTGACTTAGCATATTTCATAACCGAGTCCCTTATTTAGCTTGTAGCTGCTTTCTGCAAAATCAGGAGTTGGTTGGTTCAGCTGTGATATATGAATCCAGCCACCCCGAACTCTTAGCAAAAAAAACATCCAGTGTAGCATTTGTTATACTTTAAAAATGGATTATGAGTAATTGCCTGTTTTTAGTAGGTTGGAAAAAAAAAATAGAAATATTTACATATTGCTTCTTCACTGTGGGCTTCAGGGTGCCAGACTGTCAGAAACACATATCTCAATAACCAAGACATTTTCTTCAGTTCCTTCCCCAAGGGAATTGAAGATGTCAATCTCCACCAGGAGTTTTGAAATCCATCTTTGCCTTCTTACCTCTCTACCATTGTGCTTTAGGGTCCCTTCAGCCATTGAAAAGACTTGCACTTAATGGACTTGGACATATGCATACAACAACTGCTTATTGTACTATCTATGTATCTGCACATAATTATTTTGCAGTCTCCTGTGAAACGAAATATGCAAATACCACCGGCAATAGGCCACTCTTTGGTAGCAATTAATCAGCCTTGAGTGAAACTAGTTAAGGTGGAATGTGGTTTGTGTTTGAATAGGAGCCCAGCAGAAATTCTATAGACTGGGAAGAGAGAAAAACATCCCTAAAAATAGTAGCAGACCATTTTCAGATTGTTCCCATGAAAAGAATATAGATGCTTCTGTCACATCACTAAGATTTAGAGCTCAGCCTAAAGGAGATTTTATCTTTAGGACCTAGAAGTAGTTGTGTCTTCCTGTGCTGTCAACATGTCATGCAAAGCGGTTGCTGGTATGTGACTTTTTTCTACTAGACCATAGTCTAGTTCTCCAGAAGACCCTGACGACGCTTGTCAAAGTTCTAGATGAATAACTTTTCTGAGCTCAGGTCCCAGGGTACCTGAAGATTTTACATGACTTGTGGAAAAATTCTCCTTCTGACATATTTGCAGCATTTTCAGGAGGAGAACTTACTGTATCAGAGGATAGCAGCCATGGACTTGTTTGGGGTGGGTGGGAGGAGGGGCAGATTTGTCCCCTTTATCAGGAATTGTTCTAGTGGTACTATACTTTTTAGCCACTATTGGGAGAAAAGCAGTTATAGACAAAACGAAAAGATTCATAGCATACTGCCTTAAAAAAAATATTTTCGTGAGATTTTGTAATCATAGCCATAGTATTGCCATATTTTGATATATGGTATTTTTCTAACTGAAAACACACACACACACACACAAATATATGTATCTCTTTGTACACACACAATCACACACATAAAGGATATATTTATTTTTAAAAAGTTAGTACAATATTTCACTTAGGGAGGTGTCGAAAATCAGATGACTGGTATTTTGTTGGGCCAGTAAGGGTTGTACAAATCAGCTGTCAAATGATGATGATAAAATGTGTAACCAGCATATGGACACTGGTATATTTACATCTTTGGTGAACTTGTTCCTGCTTATTTTGGGTAGCAATAGCAATGCTAACGCACTGATATTTTTCTGTTCATAAATTCCAGTGGGTTGATACAGCTTAGTAATTGTCTACCTTCAGTGAAGCATAGTGCCATGGGTCTTTATTTTGTTAAACTTTTCCCCCCATCTGGGAGGTCATGTCAGGTTTGTTGGATGATGCAAGCTTGAAGTAATGTGATATTGCCATGTGTTATATTGTCCTTTCTACTTGCTTAAGCTGTTTATTTCATCATCTGGAGCACTGACGGAAGTGACTCATCATACCTGTGCAAAGGCGGCTCTTCTTGGGAAGATATTTGTTGGAAAAGATGAGCTTCTATTTCACAGTCTGAATTTCTTCAGCTGCCGGACATAAATTTAGAAGGGTTCTCTCCTTTCACATTGTCACATAGACACATGCAGAGAGATTGATCAATTTCCCAAGTTTACTGAACATTTTGCTTCATACACAGCAATAATAAAGTATGTAACACTGGATAAACTAAGAAAAACTTCCAGCTGTCCCAGCCTAAACAAATACAGCACAATTTTTGGATTGTGTATTGCTATTTAGAAGTTCACCTGTCGTATACCATTGCAAATTGGCTATAATTGTATAATTGCAAATACCAGGTAATATCAGTCTAAGATTCATATGTCCCACAAAGCTACTCGCATTGTGAAATAATAGGCTGAAATCAAATAAAGACCCATGTAAAAAAATAAATGAGGCTGGCTAGGTAGGAGAGCATAGTATTAAATAAAACCACA
Source organism: Myanophis thanlyinensis (assembly GCA_017656035.1). Lineage (NCBI taxonomy): Eukaryota > Metazoa > Chordata > Lepidosauria > Squamata > Homalopsidae > Myanophis > Myanophis thanlyinensis. The sequence goes on from JAEANM010014620.1 coordinate 10,103, forward strand.
TTATCATTCCTTGGGTTGCCTTAAACTGATGCCATATACTACTTATCTGTGTCTTGAGTTGTCTGCTTCAACACATTCTCCTTTTTTGTCTTTTGTCTTTGATTTTAAAGATGTTCTCATCCAGAAGCCTGATGTGTTGCACAAAAGCCAGGCCCATGTTGTCTCTCTTTGTGGTGTGTGCGCAGGGGGAGGGAAAGCCTCCTCAGTGTCGTTGTTCAGTGTGGTGAAAGAGGCTTTGTAGCATGTAGCTGTTTCTGGGATGGATTCAAGAATAGTGTCACTCAGTACAATACGTTGAAGTAAGTCTTTTTCAGGCTTAAAAGCAGTAGAGATGGGGGTTGCTCATTAAATCACCAAAGTCAATTTAATTGCTCATAACAGGAGTAATTCAAATACTGCAATGAGAATATTTAACTAGACTCCAGAAGAGCACTGGTGATAAATCACATGAGTCCATATTGTTTGAGAAATATACTAATACGTTTTCCTCAAATTCATAAAATGAGGAAGGTGGTTTTCAAAGTGTCAAGAAATGTACTGCATTTGATGACTTCTGCAGTACACACTGGGGTCCCTTGTTGGTTGACAGACACTTTTGAGAGGTTTCCACATTTGGAGGCTGAATTTAAACTTAAGAAAATTTAAGCCACGAGAAAAGAATCAGTAAATTAGTAATTCAATGTTTTGCTCATCTCTGCTTCTAAAATCTAATCTTGGCAGCATCTCTAGATATGTCAACTGGAAGACAAGAGGGTGAGCAAATATGGCTATCAATAAATATTCTTCAGCAACAACCTAGAATCTTTTCCACCTTATTTCCCCATGGCAACTCTTCCAGTGCTTTTTCCTTTTGTCCATAAGAGGTTGCTTCCATTCATTCACAGAGGCCTCCTAAATCTATGTATCCTCCAGATGTATGGATTACCACTCAGAATTCCTCAGTGGGCATGACTGGCTGAGAAATTCTGAAGCTAAGTTCTACACATCTGAAAGATGTCCAGGTTAAGAAAGGTTGAAGGAACCCTGCCTAAAAGGCATTCCGACTTGGGAATCTGTCAACTGGGTTCAATATCTGGGTAGCCCAAATATGAATGTGTATGTTTTTGTGGGAAAGTATGAACGCCATCTTGAAAAGGGGTATCATCCATTTCATTGATGGTGTGCTGTGGCCTACACCCTGGGAAGCTAGCCAGTGTTCTTGATCAATACATGTTGGAAGGAACTCTTGCTAAATGTGTTTTAAACAAAAGGTGGTTCCAAGAAGCCCTTAATGTTGAAGATGTTGTCCAACAGAGCTGTATGATACAACATTGTATTTTTATATATAAAACTATATAATTTTGCATTTCTGGGAACTCTTTAGCGGGTAGGGGGTGTCTCTGGCTTCCAATCACTGTTGCTGCAGGTTCACCTTCTGGCAACAACAACTTCCACAGCACAAGCAAATGACTTACTCCTTTCTATGAAAGGCCCTTTCCTCTTGGACAGTGGAATGCAAGCAATTGAGCAAGCTCTAAGGAATGCAGCCAATGTATTTTGTTACGCAGAAAGTTTGTGGTGCGCCTTTTGTGGTATACAGTTCTAAGAAATGACAATAAAAGTCACAGTTTACATTGCTGTCGCTCTTCTGGTCTTCATTTGAATAGAATTTACCAGCAGTTATAAACCCTGAGGGGTTAAGGGAAATGATTTCAATGCTGTACAGATGTTGCCTGTTAGGCCGTCATCAATCTGTGTGAAGGGAAATTGGAGAAAAGAACGTGGAAAACATTGTGTGTCTCCTGATGTTAGTGCTATACTATAAGGTAGTCCCAAATGAAGAAAGAAATGTGGTATGGGTCTAAAGCTGTTTATACTGAAACAGCTATTATAACAGAATTTTGCAAGTTTGAATATGCTTCCTTCCTCCCTTATCTGATTGTTACCTTAGTAAAAAATAAAATCCCCAGTCTTCTAAAAATATTCTCTGTACTCTCTATACCCCAAACTTCTACAACCATAATTTCTTTGGTCAGTATTGCCCTTTCAGAAGAGATTGGGGATGGGGTGTCAAACTCACATCATTTTTGGCAGTATCACATGACATATTGTGACTTTTCTCCCCTTTGCTAAACTGGGAGTGGGCGTGGCCAGCGTATGACACATCCAGACCACAAGTTTGACAGCCCTGCTTTAAAAGTATATGTTTCTGAGCTATGGTGACCAGCTTTTGGGCAGGTCTAAATCTCTGTTGTTTAAAATTTTAAAAATCATTCTTTTATTCACACATACATGTATAATGTATTCAGAAAGTATTCTGATCCCCTTCATTTTGGTCAATTTTGTTATGCTGCAGCCTGATTCTACAGTTGTAGAAATTCATTTTTTTTTCTCAATCTACATTTAGTACCCCATGATGACAAAGTGAAAAGAGAATTGTAGAAATGTCTGTCAATGTATTAAGGGAAAAAAAACCTGAAATATTACATTGGAATAATAAGTATTCAAAAAGCCTCAAAAATGGACAAAAAAAGGCCCGAAAATAGGACGCATAGAGGCCAAAAACTTTTTTTATTATTGTTTTCCTCTTCTAAATCTTAGGTGTGTCTTATACACTGAAAAATATGGTATTTTCCAAAACTATTGCTTTTTCATTATGTCTCCAATCAATCATCCTACAGATCATCATCTTTCATATCCATTTTTATCTGTGCAAATCTTTCTTTTGTTTTCTTTTTTAACCAAATTCAAACTATTAGCAACTGTACAATAGTTGCCAAATGGGAAAGGAATAGTCTCCATGAGTTTGGTGCTATGTGAATCTGAGAAGTTTGGAAATGTTTCAGATTCTTGTGGACTGTCTGGACTTTGATAAATATTCTGCATGTTTGAGGAGAAGGCACCGTTGCTGAATCTAAGCCAGTTTTTAGTTGGAACATATTGTAGCTGAAAAGAGTGACGAGGAAAGAAATGTACAGTTAACCCTTGACTTACAGCCATTTGTTTAGTGACCATACAGTTACCACAGCACTGATAAAAGTGGCTTACAACCCATCCTTGCACTTACAACGGTCCCAGCATCCCCAAACCGCATGATCCAAGTTCAGATACTAAGCAATTGGCATGCATTTACGATGTTGCAGTGTGCCAGGGTCATGTGATTCGCATTTGCAACCTTCCCAACCAGCTTCTGACAAGCAAAGTCAATTGGAGGGAAGCCTGATTTGCCTAACGATCATGTGATTCACTTAACAACTGCAGTTTTAACTGTGGCAAAAAAGGGTCGTAAAATCTGACACTACTCGCTTAACAACCACCTTGCTTAGCAACAGACATTTTGGTTCCAGCTGTGGTCGTAAGTTGACAACCACTTGTAAGGAAAGGATGTAGTTCTCCAACCCCAGATCACATTTTAAAATTTAACAAAAGGGCCATGAGTTCTGGATATAGGAGAATGGAATAGAAATAGGAATAGGAATGGAATTTTCCCCTTTCTTATATTCTTATCCAAACAATCTCAACTGTGCCCTCATGCTCAAATTAATCATGGAATAGAATAGAATAGAATAGAATAGAATTACTTTATTGTCACTCTAAATGTACACTAATCAGCATATATTTCATTGCATACAGCTCTCAAAAGGTCGCCACCTCCACTATACACTACATAAACATGACGAAAGAAAGAGAAAGAAGCCAAGTCAAGTAGGTTTTATTGTCATTTCAACAATATACTATTCAGTACACAGTGAAATGAAACAACGTTTCCCCAGGACCAGGGTGCTACATCAGACCACTTAGACAAAAAAGGATAAGAGCAGGACACAGAACTACACATAGCTTTAAATCT
>JAEANM010014621.1:0-13931 GCA_017656035.1 Myanophis thanlyinensis
TACAATTACAAATGTACACTAAATTCCCTAAAACCCTTTACAGCATTGGGGATTGCATAATTTTGAACACAACTGTATTTCTGCTTCATCGATTATGCTAAAGCCTTTGATTGTGTGAATCACAACAAATTGTGGCAAATTCTTAAAGTGATGGGTGTACCAGACCATCTTATTTGTCTTTTGAGAAACCTATATGTGGATCAAGAAGCAACAGTGAGAATTGGACATGGAACCACTGATAGGTTCAAAATTGAGAAAGGAGTTCGGCAAGGCTATATACTGTCACCCTGTCTGTTTAACTTACATTCAGAGCACATCATGACAAAGGTGGGGCTAGATGAATCACAAATTAGTATTAAGATTTCCGGGAGAAATATCAACAACTTAGATATGCAGATGATACCATTCTAATGGCAGAAAGTGAAGAGGAATGCCTTCTGATGCGGGTGAAGGAGGAGAGTGCAAAAGTTGGTTTGAAACAACATTAAGAAAACTAAGATCATGGCACCTTGCCCTCTCAATTCATGACAAATAGATGGCGAAGAAATGGAGGTAGTGAGAAATTTTATTTTCCTAGGTTCCAAGGTCATGGCAGATGGAGGCTGCAGCCAAGAAATTAAAAGAATACTTTTAATACTTTCCTCTTGGGGAGGAAAGCCATGGTAAAGCTAGACAGAATTCTAAAAAGCAGAGATATCATCCTGCCAACAAAGTAGAAGACTGGAGAAGACTCGTGCGAGCCCCTTGGACTGCAAGGCAAACAAACAACTCAGTCCTAGAGGAGATCATCCCTGACTGCTCCTTAGAAGGCCAGATCCTGAAGATGAAACTCAAAATACTTTGGCCACCTAATGAGATGGAGGAACTCACTGGAGAAGAGCCTAATGGTGGGAACAATTGAGGGCAAAAGAAGAGGACAGCAGACAATCAGGTGGCTGAATGGAATCAATGCAGTAGTCAGCATGAGCTTAAAAGGATATGGCAGAGGACAGGAAGACCTGAAGGAATGTTCATGGGATAGCGATGGGTTGGACACAACTTCGCAACTAACAACAATTAAATATGATCTTCTCATGGTCAGCCAATGAAAGTTAAAGAAACCAACAGTTTTCTAAGGATTTTATACAATTTAAAAGATTAATGAGAGTGTTTTTATAATACTCTTTAAAACTGTATTATGAGATTGGGTTTTAAAAAAATCTGCAAAGAAACATTTCCCACATTTCATTTTTTTTGCAATTTTTTTCTATTTTTTTAAGTTGTGATCTGAAGATTTCTGGAGTATCCTCATGTTGATAAAATAAATGAAGTTATAATGTATTTAATGTAGAAAGAAACATCAGAACCATGATCTTTTTTTTTGGGGGGGGGGGGGGCTGGTAGACATGAGCCATGGTGATCAGTTACCAGAATTGTAAATCAATTAGTAAACTGTAAATTATAAAATAATAAATACTCATACATGTAAGAAAAAAAGGGTTGTATTATTTAAATGGATTTTCCGCAGCCTTACACTTTAAGCATCCTGTTATGTATTCTGGGATTGAATATGGTCAATCCCAGAATACCTATATATTAGGAGGCAAATTAAGTACTGGATTGCAGCCCACTATCATTTTATTTTCTATAGAAGAATGTCAGATTGATGAGGATCTGAAAGACATTTTTAGAAATACAGACTATATTTTGCAATAGGTGAGTACTTTGTAGTATTCTAGCTTCCTGTTCATTTTATTTTAATTAAAAGTCTCTAAAAATAGGTAAGACAGGGAGGGAAATAAACACCAAGGATTGTATTTGAGGGTACATAATCATCCTGAGATGACATTGGAGGTTCAGGTTCTTTTAATGATGTCAACAGTTTTATACTTGCATCTTTCGTGTTATGAATCAGGCATTAATGTGATCAGAATTAGAAAGGTTGGCCCTGTGGCTGTTACAGAACTGTAAATTAGGTTGCAGAATGCTTTGGATTTATTTCCAAAAATGTAGCATTTGTCTGTATCTTTTCCCAGGATCACATTGTAATTATGTATGCACAAAATTTGCATAAATTAATCAACAAAATTCAATAATACCATGTGATAATCCCTATCACAGGGGTTCTCAGGCCTGCTGCTAGCTTCCCAGTTACGTTAATTTACATAAGCAAACAGATATACATGAGCCTTCCATGTGATTAGGATTATGTCTATTCCTGTTTCCAGCACTCACGTAAAGTTCCTTTTCTGTGAAAAAAATGATGTGAAAAGAGATATGCAATTTGAAAAGACATCTTGAAGAAAAGCCCAGGTCTTTTATTCAGTTTTCAAGTCTTAAGCTTAGTAGCAAAATAGACACTTGCTGAGTGCATTTGTATTTTGAATCTATCACTTTATGAGAGCAAATCTGAAATTTCCACTAACTATAGTAACCATAGTTTACCATGGTTTATATAGATCAAAACATAATATTTTATATTTGTGGAATTTATCTTGGAAGTGGTTTTCATGGATATTTCACACTGTTCTTCAACAACCTGTTGTAAGCATGATTTTTAAATTCATGTCGATCCACCAGGAAACACCAGTTAAAGATCTAGACAATTTGTAATTAAAATCACTGTATTTATTTATAGTCCTGACAACCACAATCTATTTATCAAGAACATTTTTGCTTATAATCAGACATGGCAGTAATGTTAGCAGTTGATGTAGCAAAGTTGACTTTGTGTGAAGGAAAGGCTGATTCCTATAAATGCTCTCTGGATTTAATAAACTGTCATGTTTTAAGATAGTACTTTATATAACACTGTTACAGCCAGAATGCCAATCAGAATGTTGAAACCCAACAGCGATAGACATTAAAATAAGCAAGATAATGATTGTGGCAATGCAGTTACAGACCCTTTTCATTATACACGTGTTGTGTTGGCATATGTATAAAAGCTTTTATTGCATTACCTCAACCTCCATAAACTTGCCCTTTATGATTTCCTTCAACAAATGTCAATTTTTAGAACTAAAAAACAATATAGTGCCACTTAGCTGTGGAGTTTTGGGTACAGTAAGATGTTTTCCATTGTTGTTATTTAGAAGAACTGATGCTTTACCATAATGTTTACCAGTTTGGGTAGGATTGTAGTTTGGTGTGAATTTTAGAACCATATATAAAGACTTTATATTTCATTTGCATCAGTTGTTTCATTAGTTATCTGATGATACCTCAGCAGCAAAAATTTTGATTGATTTTGCAAGGCTCTCTTACAGCATACTTCCTGGTTTTATATTTGTTAGAGCAATAACTATAGAAAGTGATGATTTTAATAGATCTTAGTACTTAAGTTTAATATGGGTTTAGTTACAATATTGGAAAATAATGTAAACATTTCATAAAATAAAAACGGTTGCTTATCTAGTTTGTGTAACAGTTCACTTCTATATAGGGCAATTAACATATCCCCACCACATTCAGAGAGAACAGCTTTTGATCCAACTACATAATCAGCTGCTATGTACACATCAGTGACTCACCATGAGGCAATAAAGGCTAGTTTGGTTTTTCTGTGAAAGGTATAATGCTTATATTAAATTCAAGTCAACTGCTCAGAAGGCTAAAAGAGGCTTTACTATTCTTTGAAGAAAAAGCAAAAACAAAGCAGAGCTTTACATGCAGGAAAGAATGAGACAGTTTTCTTGCATGGAATGGCAGGAAGCAGTTTTAGGATTGGCAGTAGGCCATAACTTACTGATTGAATTAAATTCTCTCATTCCTCCTGTGTTTGTGGCTAAGGAATGTTGACAATTGACTAATTTGGGGAAGAGACTACTCTTGTTTCTGGAAAAAAAATGAACTGTTGCAATTGAAAATATTAAAAATCTTGTGTTCCAAAGTTTTTATTTCATTCAACATTCTTTTTTAGTATATAGGAGTTGTTTAGTATAAATGGTGTACTGGACAGATTGACAGATTCTCCTGCATTTTATAGGCTTGTTTAAAATCCTGTTAATCATACAGTTGCCCACCTAGGATTATCTGTTTCTGAAGAAGTTCAAAAGGTAGCAACAACCTCCATATATAACTTAAAAGCTTATGGAATGTGAGCCGCATTTTGGCCTGAAATATTTCCGGTGCTTCTACTTCTGGGTAATAACCCCAATTGTTCTCTCTCCCCACTTCCTTTTAAGAAATAACACCAATACTTAGTTTTATAATATAGGAATCATTTGCCACTTATATTTTGTTTGCCATGAGATATACAGGAACCTAAGATGGAAACATATGTTAATTTTCCTCTATTACACATGTAAATAGAAGTCCTCTTATTAAAAAAGCTTACCTTAATGAAAGAAACATAAATCTTTGTCATGTATGGTTTATTAATTAAAACCAACCTTATGATATGTAGGGGTAAACTTCTTGATTCATGAACACTTCCACCGATATGAAAAAATAATAATTCAATTCAGCCAAATTAACTAAGGGAAATGTAAAGCAGTTTTTCATTCTGGTAATACAGATATTTTATTTAGACTTCCTTTATTATGAGAAATGTTTTATGAGACATTAGATACAACATGCTTTCTTAATGACATACTTTAGATAGATGAACAAATTATATTTCAGTGACTGTAAATAAAGGCTAAGTTGAAAAGATAGAGTCAAAAATGTATTGATGTTCTTAGTGATCATCCTTCTAATTGTTGCTAAAACTCACAAATGTATTGATCAGTATTGGACAAATTTCATTTTATATAAAATTTAGTTCTACTTGAAGAAATATGATTGTCCTCTCCCATAATTCTATTTCAAACTAAGTGACTGTTTTAGTTCAAGTCTTCAGTGGATTAATAAATCAAGTTTGCATATTATTTAGATCTTGCTGGACAAGTGGGATTTGTTCCTTCCATTCCAGTTATCAGAAAGATTAACCCTTTGCCCTTGGAATTCTAATTGCAGCCATTTGGAACAAAGAAGCTGTTTGTACAAGATAGTAGCAAAATCATGTTCATGCCAAGTTGAATGTTCCTCAGTTGAATGGATTTGCAAATTAAATTTGCAAATAAATTTTGTCTCACATTTCAGGCACCTATAAAGGCAACTTGCGAAGAAGGCACATTATGCAAGACTGGATTTCCTGAAGACATTTTCAATGCAATCATATCCAAGGGAGTAAACGAAGGACAGCCTCTTCTGAATGGTATTGTTGAACATAAAACTTCATTTCTTATTCTGTCTTATTTATACAAGCTGCTCAATTCCTCTCTGAATTCTGGAAATGGTGTAGTGGATGGTACTTTACAAATGGTAGATCCTAAGAATAACTTATGATCTTGATCTTGTATCATTGCATCCATCATTCACTTAATTTAGAACTTTGAAACCAGTACCTACATTAGTTTATTTTTTATATTTTGCAGAGATTGCTAGAGAAGTTTATTAGAATATCCCTTGGGTAAACCACTAGATAAAATGTTTTTGTTTAATAAGTATTCTCAAGGTCTGTAAGTTTCCTGAAGATATTTATTTATCAGAGAACAATATTATGTTTCAGAATACTGTCTACTACTACATCAGAAACTATTTGCCTGCCCCATGGCAGACAGAACACCCATAGAAAGTTAAGATTGTGTAATATTTATTCCTTCTGTTCTGTATGCCTTTTTTCTAGAATAGATATTTTGTGAATTTTGAAAGCTTTTTGTGAATTGTATGAAGACTGCTTCTACATATGGTAGACAAATTCTATATTTGGATTTAAAATACTTCTTCCAGAGAAACACAGTATCTTTAGTGCTTTTTCCCCTTCACATAATTTTAAATCTTGAACTTGACTTTTTTCATGTTTTGGCTTCAAAAGGTTTACAAAAGTAATGTAATATTTATTGTTGTCATATATTTACAAAAGTTGCAGATTCAAAATGCAATTATATAAATAGCCTTTTAAAAACAAAACAAAATCTGTGTTTGCTCTTTTTGCTCTTTTTATCTTTTTCCAAAATGCAGGCAAGGATGAGAATACTCATGAATCTGTAGAAAGACACAGACAATCATAACATTTTCCACTCAGTAAACCTCAAAATTTAAATTTGTATCTTATTTATTTTTGTAATTTGGGGAACACTATTCAAACTCAGTCATTTCTCTGCTTTGCTTTCTGAACTGTCTTAATGAATAGTCCTGGATAAGTTAAAAGTTTGTACAATATTTTACAATTTAAATTAGTATAGTAAAGGAATTGTTGAAATATCAGTGTTGGTATACTTGTGGTTAATATAATTATTTCAACTTTCATTAAAAATACAATTGTTCATTCTTTGTTCTAAATAATATCCATATTTATTTACATACTTCTGTATATTTGGCTACAATTTTAATTAGCAGTACAGATTCTTGGCATATGAAAGCATATTTTATGTTTTATAATTGTGAATGACATTGAAATTACTTTGTAGCTAATTTAAAAATTGCAGTGCTGATCAAGAAGATTGGTTTCAGCAAGTTCCAAACTTATGTTAAAGAAAAACTAATTTGATTTATTCCATTATTTCACTCCAAAATAAATATAGTTGCATGGATCAAAAATTAAATAAATAGGAAAGATTTTTAAATGAGACTTCAAATCGAATTGAGTCTTAAAATAAAAGTGGTCTTTGTGTTTAAACTATTTTCCTCAACAGAATCTTCATGTAGTTACATTTTTAATGTTTTATAACAATAGATTCCCAAATAAATTTTTAGTTATTAGAAATATGACTTAATAAAGCAATGAAATAACAGAAGCTAAAGGAATGAACATACATAGAGAGTAAATAATATTTGAAGAATTATAATTTTTGTTATATATAATTTAAGAATAGTTTCAATTAATTGATATAGCATCCATATAACAGATGGTGAGAATGGATTTTCCTGCCTGCTTCCATCCATGGCAGACTCTTTTCAGCTCACTCATCTTTAAGACAGAAGAAGAAAGACACCAAAAAGTTAGATTAAGATTAATTTAATTAGATTAAATTAATTTGTTCTGGAATAATTACAAAAAATTGTTATCCTTGTATGCTAGTTTATCAGAAATAAAAATGAATGGAATATATTTTATGACTGTAAGCCTTAGTTTATGACACTTTTTCATCATATTTCATTACAATTAAGTACAGTTGAAAATTCAGTGTAACCTAGTCCCATGTTGGTGAACCTATGCCATGTGTGCCAGAAGTGGCATGCCGAACCATTTCTCTGGGCACACCAGCTGTCTCCCCAAGTCATCTACTGCGCAGCCTTGCATGTGACAACCATGCAACTGCGCATGTGCATGCAATTCCCCTTGTGACTCCTGTGCAACCTCATGCACATACATCTCCCTACGTGACTGGGCATGCATGCACATCTTCCTGAATGACTGGGCATACTTTCGAATCCTGCATCACTGCGTATGTCGTTACTGCAGTGTAAGAGCATGCGTTGCAGAGCATACACATTAGGCAGCAAGCGTGCAAATTCATGAGTCGTGTCTGCGTGCTCACATTTGGCACTCAGTGTTGAAAAGGTTCGCCACCACTGCTCTAGTCTGTTGTGAATAAAAAGTTCATTGGTTGGCTATAGGTGGGAGGTAAACTAAACTTGCTTAAATTGTGGTTTAGCAATATGTTCATATATATCAACTGTATGCTTTGGATTTTAATTTGACATAAATCTGCAATGCATTCTGATCAGGAACAATAATAAAACATTGTGATACTGATTATTAAATGAGATGCTGGCTTTTAACTACATTTAAAGTGAAATTGTTTGCTTTAATGCTCATGCTGCAAGTACTTCTGAAATTTTAAAGGCTTTCACAAATATTTATTTTCAAATTGGTATTTATTATAAAGGAATATAATCCTTAATTCAGAATACCATCACCCCTTCCTTTCCACTTAGTCCAGAAATCAAAGATTTTCCAATTTTAAAAGTAAATGATTTTGGGAAAACACCATACTTATTTTCAAGTTAATACCAGTAGCAGTTTAGATTAACTGCTGAATATGTTGAAATACATTGGACCTTCAGCTCCCAAGAATTCTTACCAAAAGTCCCAAATATTTGAAAGGCATTAGATTGCATTTTTTTCATTAATTGTGGCTTCATATTACTGTCACATTAATATCTGATTGCTAAAAGTAAAAGTACGATCTATTTCTCATTTATTACTACAAACTAGTTTGAAGTAATCAGGTCAGTTAGTTTCTTGACCAGAAAGTCCAAAATCTTGCATATTTTCAGTGTGAGAGGACAGTGTTTACGTTAATTAAATTAAACATTAAATAAATAAATACAAATGCCAAGCACTTTACATATTCATATGAGGCAACCACTACTTTGAAACACTCAGTATTTGATTTATTTAAAAAAATATTTTATTAAAAGCAGTTATATTTTGTTTCAGAATGAATCACGTTATGAATTAATAGGTATTACTTGAGAAATTTTGTGGGACATCCTGTTTTTTTCTCCCCGAGTAACTTCTTAGACAAATTATTTTAATGGTTAATTCTCATAAGAGCACCGACATGCTTGAAAGCACATCATTTGCTGGTTTAATAAATTTACAAGGCATCATTGGCTGGCTTTGACTTAAAATTTAATTACACTGTCATTTTGAAGTACTATTGTTGTCTAAAGTCCAATTTCTGGTTATTAAGCTAGATGCATGAGACAAGAGAAGTTAAGTGTACCTTGCCATAGCCAGAATGTGGGGGAGAGAAAGAGTTCTAGGGCTAAACACAAAATTTTGTGAATTCATTTATGTTCTTGGGGCTGGTTCAGGTTTGTATCAATGAAAGATTTGAATTTTGCACTTCTTACGCATTTTCTATAGAGGTTGATGCAATTTAAAGACTAAACTGTCATTTTTTTGAAAAGGTACCATGTTTTTTCAAAAAGAAGGCTGGGTCTTATTTTCTTTTGACCCCCCCCCCCAAATGTCTAGGCCTTCTTTTTGGAGGGTTCTAATTATTATCTCACCTCACGACAGTGGCACTGACAGCCCCACCAAGCAGGAATCTGCTACTGGCTCACTTGCCACCATTTGTATGCATCACCTTGGCCTCAGTTTCGCCTTTGGATGCCTTCCAGAAACCCCTCTGCAGCCAATAATAGAGCTCTGAGGTGATCCGGAAGGCATCTGAAGGCAAAACGGAGGCAGGGCTATGTACACGAGTCTTCTTTTTCTGTGACCGCTTGCTGCCACTTGCATGCATCACTCTATTATTGGCTGCAGAGGGCTTTCTGGAAGGTTATCTGAAGGCAAATTGGAGGCCAGGGTGATGTGTGCGAGTGGCAGCAAGCAGCTGCAGAAGGAGTGGTCACAGAAGAAGGTGAGGCAGGTGTTGGGGTGTGCGAGGCCTGGTAAGTAGGCCACCCCATCCATCTCCACCCTAGCTTATATTTTACCTGTGTGCCTCATCCCACCCCCTGCACCTGGGGTGGGCGAACTCTTAATTAGGGCTAATTTTGTAAGTGGGGCTTAATTTGATTGCATGTGCTCAAAAACGTGATAGGGCTTCTTTTCAAGGTGGGTTGTCTTTTTAGAGAATATAGTAGATATTTTATTCTATTAGCTATAAAATACAGAGAAAAGACAGATAAACTAGCTAAACCTTTTTTTTTTTGTTTTCATTAGTTTCTCTTGTTATCGAGATTTAAGACAGGCAATTTCTGTACATTGTTTCTCTTCAAAGTATCAAATTTATTTTAAAAAAGACTTCCAGTAGAAAACAATTCTATATCTTCTTCTTGAATGTCTTCTCACATTCCTGCATTTCCATATGAAACTTGGCATTGTTACATTTTTTTTCAGCAGATGCTGCACCTATTTCAAATTCAGTTTTTTGGAAGTTATATTGTGTCGGTATGGGGGGGGGAGTGCATTTTATTTATTTTTTCCATAAATATTGTTTTGAAAATTGTTGATTATATTTAAACTGATTTGTATTTTTTTAATGTATTACTGCAATATTTTTTCTAATACAGGTAATTTCTTAATATATTTATAAATTATGATTTTTTTTCTTAGTTTTAGGGAGGGAACATTTTAATTTTTCAAAATAACTGCATTGTTTAATGTTATAAGTCTTATGTTAAGCCTGCCCATTTAATATCACAAGATAATTCAAATGTGTTTTTGTATACTGGATAATTTGGATTATTTATTTTTGTTGCATTATTCGCAAGTATATTAATTCTTCGCCAATTTTTCCAAATGCACAGATTTTTATATGCATTTTGCCTAAAGTTTTTAGTATCCACATTATTTATATTATTTATATCATTTACATTATTTATAAAATTTACATTATTTACATATTTATAAATTTATTAGTATCCACATTATTTAAAAGATGAAAACTTCATTGCAAAATTCAGAGGAAAATAGTTTTTCTGTTTCTGTATTTCTATTTCTTTATATCTGTAATTACTTTCATTTTCTTTTTATTGCCTGTATTTTAACTTCTTTTAATAGTGCATTCTGTGAAAATGATGAGGTTTTTTTAAGACCAAAAGTGTAATATAAAAAGCTATTTCTTTTTTGGCTATTGCCAACTGGGTTTTGATCAGCTGAGTGCTTAAGATGTTGGCAGAAGAAAAGTGATTAACAATATTATTCTCAAATGAATATTTCTAGGTTACTTTCTAGAATAAAGAACTTTACAAAATGACTTTCATAAAAAACTCGTCTATGTGGGCCAGTTTTAATGGATCTTGCATCCAGATTAAGTGGTTTTGAAAAAATAGAACAATTCAAGGAGGTTATATGTACCATGGCTGTTATTCTTGATGGCATTGTGATTGCCTCTGAAGACAATCTTCTGCTAAACTATTGGCATTCCTTGTGTAGTTGTTTGGCCACTGGGAGATGGGCCCAGGGGTCTGATCCAGCAGATTACTGCTTATGGCCTTCCATCAGAAAAGTGATCATTAGAGTAGCGACATTAATGTGTTGATTTTCTAAAAGAAGTGAATGCCCAGTTTGATAAAGAAATGAATGCCCAGTTTGATAAAGAACATGATATGCATTACAAAAAATAGATCGTACCTGACTAACGGGGAATAATAAAATTTGAAGATCAATAAATTATTTAATTAGCAACCAACATTTTTCTAGTTGGATTATTGGCCAGTTTACTAGCAATCATAACAGGAGTGCTATTTGTACTCATGAGAAGTTTTCAGACACACCTAGCTTTTTAAAGGAGATGGCACAAAGACACTTTGAACAACGGCTTTAAATGACAGCTTCTCTAAAAGTTCTGTGGAGTCCTAACATTCAGTCAGAATTATTTTTCTGAATATTACCAGTTGTCCATCTTTATGTAAATAAAAGTATTGAACATAATAATAATGCATTATTTGTTAATTGATTAATTATTTGTTTTAAATAACATTTAAAAAAAGCATATGGCTTCTCTAGTGATCAAAATGTTTTTCTTCCCTAATAATACTAGCAAAATAATAAACATTACGCAATATTCTTTATACTACTTTTTTCCTTGCTTTTTTATTTATAGACGTAAATCCACATTTCAGCAACACATGATGAGAGTTGTGGAGAAATGTTTGGGCAGGTTTTATAGATGGCTTTAGCAGGGAGAGAAATGCAGATGAAAACCAAGAAGGAACATATTGTCTAAAGTAGGCAGATATCTGTTTTCTAGTTACAGCTTACTATTAACAAATGTGAGCAGAACAGGAGATAGAGCAGGAAGCTCAGTTAAGTGGTGTATTAAAGTCCTTTCTAAAGGAATGGAGCTTTAGATGGAACATAGATAGGATTTGGAATAAAAATGTACCCACACTAACCAAATAGTATGAGTAGAGAAAGAAGATTAGTATAAATTATGGGCCCAGATGCCTGTTTTGAGGAGACTTATTCCATAGTTTTACTTGCTGTCAGTAACAAAGTACAAAGAAATAATTATTAATTTTCTGTAGGAAACTAAATGTGACCATTAAAAAAAATAAAAGTAGAAGCCATCCTACAACTAAAAGCAAAAAAAACCCTATCACTCCTAAATCCTATCATAACTTTGCCTATTATGAGCTTTGGCTGAAATATTCAGATATAAACTGCAGTCTCCAAATTGTTAAAATATTGTTGTTCTTCCTGAATTATGATGTAGCCATAGAGCCATAAGTCCAAGGGCTTTGTTGATTTTCTGCCTTCCCTCCCCCCTCCCCCCCCCAATATTCAGGGCCTTTGATTAGCAGAACCCCAACAGGACTTTATCCTGAAATAAAAATGTATTCTGTTGATGATTATGACCGTACACTTTTCTCTGGTGTTCCTGATGATTTTTTGTTTTCATAATTATATATCTTTTTGTGAATTCTTGTGAGCTTTGTATAAATCTAATATATAAAACAATGCAGATATGTTAAATGGAAGATAGAAAATTACTAAACAAAATACAGTTATTTTTTGGAGTTGCCTAAAATACTAAAAAGAAAAAGAAATTAACTCAGTGTTAGAAAATGGTTATCTTGATTCTGAAGTGCTGTAGACAATTTTATCTTTGGTGCTTGGCTGGTGAACTTTCTGGTATGCTCAGCATCCAACTGATCTCTATATTTGGGAACGGAATGTTACTCAAAGTGGAGATATGCTTCCTCTGCCCCTGGCAACCTCCTTCAAGTTGTTATCACATTTTTAGTATGGCTTGGGATCAGGCATGGCTATTTGAATATAAAAAGATAATATTCAAAAGTGTTCTAATTTCAGATAGCAGTTCTGTATTATTTAGTAAACATTTTCTCATTTGCAAGGCTGGAAATTAATAAAGATTCTTCTAAAACCATTGAGGATAGAAGAAATTCATAATTTCAACTTTGTAAATACTTACTTGTATCCCGTGTTTATTATTTGTATAAATAATTCAAGGCAGAAAATATGCCTATTTTTCTCACAACCGCAAACCTGTGAAATGAGTTGGGTTGTGAGACTGGGTGACTGGCCCAAAGTCATCCAGCTGGCTTTCATGCCTAAGTGCCCTGGTTTATAGCCTGGTGCTTTAATCACTAGATCAAACAGGCTTAACATGACAATATTCTAAGAATATTTACATGACTTTTAAGCGTTTCATTAGCTTCAATAACCACAATGATGATTCCATTTAGATATACTGTATATTGGCTTTCTATTGCAAGAATTGTTCACATTTTTGATTAACGATGTTGCAGGAAAAAGATCTAATGATGAATTATTTCCAAATTGCTTCATGTGAAATTAATATAATTTTTTTAAAGTTACATAAATTGAAAAATCACTGGTAAATTTGGAAACTATTGTTCCTGATTTCAGAGGCTATAAGTCGGGATAGCTGCAGCCTGCAACAACAATGCCCAACAACCTCAACACTTTCTGATAGTACCACACACCATGGGAACTATTCAGTCCCATAGGACCCAAGGGAATTAGTGCTTTCTCAAGGCTCATATTCCCCAGCTTCCTCCATTCAAAGTCAGGGCGCCTACTCTGAGGAGAAAGAGAACAAATGTTTAATATTATCTGAGGATGAAGAGGCGGCCCCAGATGCCCTGGCTTTCACAGGTCTCTTCTGCCCTACATTGTTCAAAACACTTTTGCATGAAGCCAAATTAACAACTCACATGGGGGCAGAGCAAGCAGACACAGATTCCATTTGGGCACTTCTGACCCAAAGGAATTACTCTAATCTGAACCAACCTCAGATGTATGTATGTATGCAAGTATGTATGTAATGTATGTTTTCAATGATTTTATGAGGGTTCAGGATGGGAATAATACAGACATTCTGGCTTCTTTGATGTCTCAGCAGACTTCAGAACCATTAAACACAATCCTCCTAAGATTTTATTTATTTATTTATTTATTAAATTTATATACCACCCCCTCTCCCTAGGGACTCGGGGCGGTTTACAGCAGATAAAAA
>JAEANM010014622.1:0-13930 GCA_017656035.1 Myanophis thanlyinensis
CTTCCTTCCTTCCTTCCTTCCTTCCTTCCTTCCTTCCTTCCTTCCTTCTGCGTACATACATAACACTACATGTAATACAAAAGGGGTAAATTCAGCAATGCAGTTTAAATAGCATTGCTCTTTAATGATGTCAAAATAATATACTGTATTTATATAGCTGGTTAAACGTGCCATTTTTAAACAATGAATTAAAATTTAAACCATGCAGCGTCATACTGTCTGATCTTGCCTCTCCATGATAAAAGGCCCATTAAAGCTGAGAGTTAACATCACTTTATTGAATCAAGATTTAGAATGTAGTACACATTTTTTTCCTGGAATATATAATTGCCTTTTGGGGCAGAGTCCAGCCATAACGTATTAATGGCCCTACATAAATAGATGCATTCCAGATTTTTAGAATATATTTTAATGCTACATTGATATTTTTAAATTTTAATTTCATTTCAAATACCTGAGTCATTACAGTAATAATGTCTAACCAATGAGATCCTACTAGTAGATATGAGCAAAGCTGATGTTCTTTCAAATGTATTACAGCTCCACCCTAGAAAAATCAGTCAAACCTTTTGGAATATCCTTTGAGGAATCCAATCTATAACCCAAAAGAGTGCATTGCTAAACTGAGATTTTAAAGCATACAAAACATATTGAACTTTTCTTAAAATCTGAGACCACTGATTTGGCAGTATACAGTACACAAAGGCTATACACAACCGCTGAGCAAACAATATAACAAATATATATGTTGCTATTCTAACAGTTTTAATAGAATTAGTCCTTGACTTACTACAGTTCCTTTAGTGAACATACAAAGTTACAACGGCACTGAAAAAAGTGACTTGTGACCATTTTTCACATTTGCAAGATTTGCAGCATTCCCATGACCATGTGATCAAAATTCAGATGCTTGGCAACTCGTTCATATTTATGACTGTTGCTGTGTCCCAAGGTCATGTGATTACATTTTGCAACCTCCTGACAAGCAAGTCAATGGAGAAACCAGATTCACTTAACAACCGGGTTACTAACTTATCAACTGCTGTGATTCACTTAACAACTGTGATGAGAAATATCATAAAATGGAGCAAAATTTACTTAACAAATGTCTCACTTAACAACTAAAATTTGGGGCTCAGTTGTGATCGTAAGTCAAGGACTACCCATACTGTATATTCAATATATAGTTTTCTGTAAGTTTAAGAAGTATCATCACTTATAAAGTGATTGAAAGCAAGTATTTTCAACCAATCTGTTCCTTGTATTTTTTAAATAAAGTTTGTTCCAACATGTCAGTTTCTTGGAGTCAAAATCAAATTTTAATTTCCTTCTCAATTAAGCCAAAATGTGTCTATGTTAAGTGCAAGAAAAATCACAATGTTCCTGCTGTAATTAGGCACTTACCTGGATTTCAAGAGTAAAGTAATAATCCTCACGTTGAGTCTTCAGTGGTGCAAGTTAAATGTCATCTTTTTTTCCAATAAATGATTAAAATATGCCCAATGGTATACATTGAAATAATAAAAAATTACAGAAAAACATACTTTTATGAGAGAAAGCCTTTCTATTTTTTCCCTTTATAGAAAATTAGCCATTAACTTAACAATCCATATAAAATATTTAAATGAAACCAACACAGTGGCGGAGCTAGATTTTTAAACTGGGGGTGGCCAGAGGGTAGCAAGGATTTATTGAGGGGGTCCACAGTTATGTTATTAATAATCTTTCTTCTGCACAAAGTGGCTTACAAATTCTCAAAATAAAAACGTTTCCCTGTTGCCGTCTTTAGAGGGGTGGCAACAGGGGTGGCAAAGACATTTTTAGAGGTGGCACTGGCCACCCTGGCTACCCCTCTGGCTACGCCCCTGAACCAACATAGGCACTGCTCTTGAAATTTGTATCAATTTGGAGGCTTGATTATTGCCACTTGTCTTTTCCTTCTAGAATCATGTATTTTCAGCCATCTCTTGATACAATCTTTTATCTGGGTATACAATCTGAAATATTCATTTTTAATAACCAGTTTTTTTAAAAAAAAAAACCTAAACAGCTCAATAACCAATATTCTCTGGGTGGTTTACAATAAAATACATTAAAAACACAATTTGAATAAAAACTTATCCAATAAAATGCAAAATAAAAGCACATAAACCTGTAAACTAGGCAGTTGCAAAGGCTCATTTGAAGGCTAAAACAATATACATTCAATGCAGTTAAAGGCCAATTAGGTTCAGAAAACAAAGGCCTTCTTGTGATACCATCAAAAGCTCCTCTTTCTAAAGATCCTTTTCACTTCTTTTGGTGAAGGCACTTGGAGAAAATCCTCACTTTCCAAGGAATCATTAACTACAGGATATAATACAGTGCCAATAATACAATATTTACAAATTAGCAAATCGTAAATGTTTATATATATGTATAGGAAATTAATTATCAACTGGAACAATATAAGACTTATTTCAATATATTTTTATCCCTATCCCTAATAGACTTATGATATTGCAGTATAGTTTTTATAAATGTGGGGCAGTCTTTAGTATTATTAAAAATTACTAAGTACCACAATATTATCTGCATATGACAACTTAAATTCCAATTTCGCTACATGGAATCCCTGAATATTATTTGTCTTACTAATCATGCAAATTGTTCCAACATTAAAATGAAAATTGTCAGATATGAGGGACATTCTTAATACATTAAGGTCACATTTTGTTTACTGGGGAATCCTCTCTATAATTAACAAGAGCAGAGGGATTAAAATACTGAAATCCAATTTTCTTTATCATTTTTATTTGATTCGTACTATACAAAAAGTTTTTTTCTTCTTCTAATGATACCAGAATAATGTTTCATTTTTAATCAGATATAATAATACATCTACTAATCACCCAATATTGTCAGAGTCTTGACACCCTTTCATAAAACCATATGGTGATGCAAGAATTGAATGTAAGCCCTTCTGTAATTTACTTGCCAAGGTAGCTGTTGAAATATCCATATCAACATTTAACAAATTGGGTGATACAGTAACTTGCACAAGGGACCTTAGTAGCTTTCACAACAAACTGTTATGAAACTGGTATGATTCATTTTTTAAGGAAAAAAAATCCTAATATGAGTCCAATGAAATAGAAGCCAAACTCTCCTTAAAATGTTTACTCCAGTCAGTGGTATTATACCCAACTGTAGGGCTTTTCCAGATTTTTCAAAGTTAAGGTGCAGCTAAAGTCCTAACTGCTATGGTCTCAGAGTCAGACTTAGCCATAGCATAGGCTACTTCAGCTACTCACTTCTGTTACCCCACTGAAAGATCTCTGCCCGCTACTGAAGTGTGCAACTCATGAACAAGCAGCAAGGCTCTGAACTAACCAGATTGGCAAGAGTTGTGCACACTCGGCAGGGAGGGTATTTAAGCCTCACAGAAACAGTCTTCGGTTGCTAGAAGCAATTTAAGTGTTTGGTTTTGTGTGCTGTGACTATTGCTTAGAAGCCAGCTATTTATCACCCTGGTTTGTTAACTAAGTCCTTGTCTCTGCCTTGATTTGGCATTGTAAATCTTTGGCATGACCTTGGACTGCCTTGACTTGGAATTTGCCTGCACCCGCTTCCCTACATTTTGCCTTTTACGGTGCCAACTTTTGTGGTCTTGCTGTCAAAAGTTTCAGAAACTTAACACTGCCTGAGCCCAGGAAGTGTGTCTGGCTCTTGAAGGGTTGCTAAGAAAGCCAAGATGTGAAACTTAAATTTGGTAACTGAGATTTCTGAATGTAGTTTCTGCTTCATCTCACTGGTTAATTCTATATGGTAATGATGCAACAAATATGCACAAGAAAAGCAAACCTGTTTCCTATAATACAGGGGTGTCAAACTCAAGGCCTGTGAACCAGATCTGGCCCATGATGTGGTTGGATCTGGCCCACAGGACCATCCTGGAAAATGTAAGGGGCTGGCCCATGTCACTTTGGCCTGGTCTACCCAATGCGAATAGGAAACATCGGACCAGCATGGCATTGGTCCGGTCTACCCAATACAATGAGGAAACAGCAGTTTGGGGAGTGATGTCAAGCTAGCCATGCCCACTCAGCTGGCCATGCCCACCCAATTGGCCACACCCACCCAATTGGCCATGCCCACCCAATTGGCTACACCCACTCAGCCCCCCCCCTCAACCACAGCCCTCATGCTGTCCTCAATGAAATTGAGTTTGACACCCTTCCTATAATAAAACTACTGTTAGTTCCTTCCTGTTCCTTTTAGGGATTGTTCTTTTTTCATTAGGTTCCTGAAAACCATCTGCTTTGAAGGGGTGAAGCTGGTTCAAGTCAGAAAACAGCAGTTTGGAACTGAAGCTGGAAAATACTAGCATTTAAATTAAGTGGGGAGCAGGAAGAGTAGAGGACATCTTATGTCCTGCACCCAGGAAGTGGTGAGTGGCCCGTACTGATGCTGGGTCAAATAGAAATCAGTCATCTAAAGTATGTTTGTTAGTGTAGACAGCTGCTTTAGCAATATTGTAATTTTATTCATTTTTATTCATACACAGCTGCTTTAGCAATATTGTAATTTTATTCATTTTATTTTTCTCTCTCTCCATCCCTCTGGCCTTATCAGGAGGGTGATACCATCAAGAAGGCATATGCCTCTCCTAATAACATACAGACCTCTTTGGGTCACTCCAGATATTTTAATGTCCCTGTCCCAGATAAATATCATGGCAAGGCCTCTCTGTAACCACTACTTTTGGCATAGAAAATTTTTGGATCAGTTGCTGAATAGGCTGTAATAAGATGTAATTTGTACTTTTATATTCTTACTCTGCTTAGAAAAACTATCTCAAAAAACCACAGTCACAATCATGAACTATACATCATCCCTAGTTTCTATAAGCAATAACTATTGAGCAATTTTTTGAATGCCAGTATTTAATCTAAAAATATTTTTCTTTTCAAAACAAGAGGCAGTGTAACTCTCTCTGCTAAAAAGATTCTTTTACTTAGAAAACACAAAAACTTGTATCTGAAAAATTACTGCTTATAATGTAAGTAGTCCCCACTGCAATTAGGAGTGTTGTTTGAAAAAAGTCGACTTTATGGTATCCTGGATACTGCAATTACCTTATTCTCTTTTGTCAGATGATATCTTCCTAGAGTCTACAAAATTGTAGGGAACTGTTTTCAGTTTGTGGATTCAACATTGGGTTGAACTTCTTTGATTTGTTTTAAACTCAGTTTATGGAGTAATGCTAAGTCATAATCACATTTTACTGCCTGGATTTTAAGACTAAGTTAAAGCTGACTGCAATATATTTTATTACAGTGTAAATACCAACCCATGATGAAGTTCATCATTTCTTTCTGTCAGACCTAAAGCAGCAATCACAAATTGTTAAAAGAAAAAAGGAATTACTAGCAAAGCACCAAAAAGAACTTTTATACAGAACAAAAGGCTTGGTACAAGTGGCTTGTTGGAGGTTTTTAAGCAATCCTTGGGAGCAGTCCTTTTAATAAAAAATTGCCCTACTAGAATATTTTGAGTCATTTCCAGCTTTGTTGCCTGGCTCATACATATTGCCACAAAGCAAAGCGGGTTGTTTGCTTTTAGGTTACCATTAGTTATGAACTTGTTCACGATTAAGTGAAATTGTATGTAAACAAGACCATTTTTTATTGTTCAGCCTTATTGACTAATTCTTGCTTTACTCTTTGTGTATAAGGCAGGTCTACTTAGTTGCCCATTCTCTATGCTATCAAGTGACTCAGATACATACTCCACCCTTTTTACTTTTTTTCCCATCTCTAATACCTCGCCTGTAAAGATAAATATTTATCAAAGGGGAGAATTCTCATTAGTGACATGAGTCAGGGATAGATGCTTTAAGAGGTCTTTTATTTTTTGTTCTGGCATGGTACTATAAAATAAGGTGGTCAGAAGGATCAGATACCTTTGTTTCCCACAGTCTGTGCCCAAGTTGGGAATCTAATAAAATACACCAGACAATCAGTAGAGATAAAAAAAGGGAGATATTGAATGACATCAAATGGCAGCTGCATTGGATTGCTCATCTGTCTCTCCTTTTTAGAGTATTTTTTAGTTTAAAGATTTAGCCAATTATTAACAATAGTATAAAATGTGTTAGCTTATTACAAACAAATGTTTCCCTATCTAGAGTTAAAGCAGATACTTATTTATAGTCAAAACAGCTGTTTCCTTATCTAGAGTTAAAGCATACTATATATTTCCTTAAGTGAGAATTTTATCTTTCTTATCTATATGTTTTTCTAGGCATAAGACAGATGTCTTCTTTTACACAAGTTTTGCTCCATGGTATGCTCATTTTTTTTTCTAATAGCAGGAGTCAGCTTTTTCTTTTTGTAAAAATGGCATTACTAACTGCCTACGCAATCTTCTGTTAAAACTTAATTTAAACTTATTGTAAGCATGTTATTGTAAGCATATAAATAAAACATTCCTACTGTGAAAAAGCATATTAAGGCTGCTCTTCTTTAGAGCAATGATATACAGAGTCTGGTTTTCCTTTTAAATTGTGATGAAAGCCAAATTTAGTGGGGATAAAGTAACTTCCATAAATTCAACTTCTGTCCCTGATTACAAATCAGGCCTCAGGATAAGCCTGACTCAAGATATTGACACCAAATATCTCACGTTCATGAATGTCTAGATCAGCCTACTCCTTCTGCTGTACTGAAATTTAATTCCCATAATGCTGTGGGTCATATTAAAAAGGAAATCTGGGAATTACACACAAGGAAGCAATTCCATCAGGCTGGTCTTAGGCATAATGGAGCCTAAGTTCACAGGAGGCTTGAATATTTATGCTGGAGAACTTCTTGGTCCTATTATATCTCTGAGCAAATCACTGCAAGAATGATACAGCATTTGTTCTTATTGGTCCTGGAAGTGAAATAAATTTGCTTTAATTGAGTCCACTGAGAATATAACTGTGCTATGCAAATAGTGGTATTATTCAAGAATTCTCACACTTTTAAAATATTTTTTAAAAGATATTTCGGTGAAACTTTATATCATATACAAACTGATAATATACAGTTTCTGGTGGGACCATTTTTTGAAAATGATTTGACAGCATTGCTTTCTTCTCATCTCATTGTGTCTCTTCCTTAAGCCATATATAGAACCCTAATATATTATTGCTGTATCTTCATGATCTTATTGGTTCAAAAGGTGCTACTGTAATTAAATATTTTGTACCATCTGCTGTTATTCTTCCATGCTTTAGCTAACCTTTTAAAGGCATTAAAAGATACTAAGAATGTATGTTTATTTTTTTTAAAAAACTGCCTGTCTCTCAAAGATTCTAGAATCTTGTTTCCTATTCATCCTATAATTGAGCTCAAGTTTATTCAAATACTCCTAAATGAGTTAGAATATATTGAGATGTATGCTCAGAATTACATTTGCTTTTCTTAAATTTTGTTTATTTGTTTGTTTAATGCTACTTATGCAATAATTTGTCCCCAAATTATTTGTTGCTTATGAGACTTGGCTATTATAAAGTATAACAGTAATGACCAGAGTTAAAACCTAACCATTGCTGTCCATCTAACTAAAGCTTTCCACACCAAAGTTTTGAGGAAGAGCATCATTGTTATAGGCTTCCTAACAAGATGGGGAATATCCTGGCCTTGGGGAAACAAACTGTTCAAGAGTAAAGGGGCTGCTACCGACAAGACCCTCCTGCAGATCTCTGCCCCCTCACTTTCTCCAGGCTCTTGGAACATGTGTACTCACAGTGTTTGTGACTGACACATATTGGTTGAGCAAATGCCATTTGAAGTGGCTGTTCTGAAAGCAGTAAGGATCTGATAGTGTTAAAGAAAAGACTTGTACCTTGCATTGGGCCTGTAAGCCCCAATGGGTTTTATTCTGCTAAACCAATTAGCATGATCCACAGGTGGGTAGTTGTATTCTATGTCAACTGGAGCTTCTGGTCTCTTTTTAAGGATAGGCCCATGTAGAGTAAATTGCAGTGCTGTACTCTAACCAGGAAAAGTAAAAAGCTTAAGTCACAGTCCTTTCCTG
Source organism: Myanophis thanlyinensis (assembly GCA_017656035.1). NCBI lineage: Eukaryota > Metazoa > Chordata > Lepidosauria > Squamata > Homalopsidae > Myanophis > Myanophis thanlyinensis. Next base: position 8,065 of record JAEANM010014622.1, read on the forward strand.
GTCCAGGAAAGGTTACAACTGGAAGTCAAACAGAAGTGGTGAAGGGGTCCTCTGAGCACAGCCTCCACTGGTGCTCTGTGTTCACCCGTGGTTCACTTTTGGATAACAACAATTATTAATATCCTTACAATTAGCAAGTCATTTTTGAATTGATACAAATCCCACTTTGTGTCTATACAAAAGATAGGTGCCATGTTCAAATGCTTAGAAAGCTGAACACAGTTCTGTTCTTCGTGCTGCATCCCCTTGGATCTGGAAACATGGATTGCATTAAGTCTTTTGTTAACAGAATAATAAACATAGTCATGGATAATAGAATTGAACAACAAAGGGTATCTATATTTAACTACCATAAATGCCCAAACTGTTAAGGACATTTAACCTGAGTAAGCTTTTTATCCTTCTATTCATTTGAATAAATTTTGTCCTAACATTACATTTTTATCAGCATACTCAACAATCATGAACAAATGCAAATGCAATGTATTATCCATTATCCTTTACAAGATGAATTCATCTTTGTCTTAGTGGAATAGTGGTGCTCAATAAACTCTGAACAACATCTATGTTTATTGCTGATTGGAAAACTCTTATGGACTTTTTGTGTAAAGCAGGAAAATATGAATTTAGGATTTATTATTTTGATAATTAAACAGGATAGATTATAGAAAGAAGAGAATCGTGATGTAACTTTAGAGAAAAAGATAAATTTATAATTATACGTGCTGAAAAGACGATTGGAAGCTACTTCTTTGTATTTTTTTTTTTCAATTTTTCTTTTTCTTTCTTTCTTTTTATTTTTTTTCCTTATTATATATTTTTTTATATTAGTTTTTAGTTTCATTTTTAAAACTTTTAATAAAATTATGAAAAAATAAAGTGAAACAATCTGAAGTAATTTGTAATAACTATTACATGCTTTATTTTTCATTTATTTTCAAATAAAAATGTGTAGCCATTATAATGCATGATTATGACTTTAAAATGTTAAGGGTTCTGGATGTCTTCCAGAAAACTCAAGCCAAGTATGTTGCAATGTAATATTAGCTAAAATTGAGAAATGGTGCTGAATATCATAAATTTAGCTAACTAGTTAAGTGGCATTTTAGAACTAATATTTGGATTTAGTGGATATGGCATTTTAAGTATGTTTAGAAATTAACTTCTGGACCCAAACTGAGTAGCTAAAGAGAAACCAAAAGAAATCAATTTTTGAAAGTAAGATTTATTGCCAATCTTTCCATCTTTGCATATTTCTCATGAAATTATCTGTAGTCAACCACAAATCTTACTGACTTTGAAATCTTTTGTATAAGGGAATGATTGGCTCGTGTTTGCTCTGCACCTTGCAGAAAATACTTGAAAAAATGTGCAAGTGTAGGAATGAGACTAGACACTACATAAAAAGCACTTTGACTACTTGGAGACAAGGATAAATGAGAATGGGGTTTGGTAAGGTATTTGCTCAGAAAAAAGATTTGTTTGTTCCACACAAATCTGTTTGCTCCAAATATTATACTAATGAAAACTATGAGAATTAATTGCTGGAATAATGTAGTGAAACCAGTTGTGGATAAGAACAAAAATGTATAAAATACAATGACCATTAAAAAAAAATAGGGATGAGACAAATGTTGTATAATGTGTGTATATAGAGAAAAAACGCTAAAGATGTAGTTAAAAGAACAAGGAACTATGTAGGTGAAAATAGGCAGACAAAATATTATAGATGGAAATAAAACATTATTTGGAAAGTAGCAACAAGAAGCCTCCAGCAGAATGAATGCCATCTATACTACCAAAATGTTTGTATCTGTAACATTTAATTGGGTGAAACAGTGGTGCATCATACAGCAACAATTTTTGGAGCAAGGTACTGTACCTCAAAAGAGCTAACTTGTTTCCAAAATCTGGAACCCATTATGGGATTGAAATTTGACAAATTTGTGATCATTGCCATACTGCCAATTCCACAGCCTAGAGGTATTGGTCTCACCTGAGCCCTCCAGAGATCAGGTAGGGTGGCCCTATTATCAGCTTGCAGATGGTCAAGCTAATCAAGTTGATGGTCACTCCTGCTCCCTCTGATTTTTTTGTCCTTGGTGATTCTGTTTTCTCTATTTAAATAAGGAAATATCTCTGAAACAATGACCCAATGGGGCACAGGTTGTCTAGTTAAAAATAAAAATAATAAAACGATTGGGGATAAATCCCCAAAAAAGAGAGAAAAGGGGGGAAAAAAGGAGATGGCAAAAATGTAAAATCTGGCATGACTCATTTTACAACCATATCTCTTAGCTACAGAAATTCCAGTCTCAGTTATAAGCTGAGGACTAACCACGCTTCTTTTCTCTTTCTCTTTGGTCATGGCCATATCCCTGCTAATAAGGTCATCCTGTCGTGAGAAGCAATGAAATGACTGCCTCAGACAACCAAGGTGGTGTTAATTATTTCAGCTAATGTTATCATACATTTATTATATAAGTGGATTACAGTTAGGATTTCCTGCTTCAGGTGCTACCTGAATGGGAAGAGCACTGCAGTTTTGCTTTAGGTAACACAATAGTCTGCTTTTTTGCCATTAAGTGGCATTTAATTCTAAGCAAACTATATTACTCCCCCAAATTCATCTTTTTGGGCAAATGAAACATTGGGGTGGTGGTGCAGTGGTTAGAATGCAGTAATGCAGGCTAACTCTGCCAACTGCCAGTAGTTTGATCCTGATCAGCTTGAAGTTGACTCAGCTTTCCATCCTTCCGAGATCGGTAAAATGAGGATCCAGATTGTTGGGGGCAATAGGCTGACTCTGTAAACAGCTTAACAAGGGCTGTAAGGCACTGTGAAGCAGTATATAAGTCTAAGTTCTGTTGAACGAAGGCGTTGAATGCCTGTTACCTCTGTGGCAAGGTTTCCCAAGTCTCTTGTTACTACTCAGCCTTCCTTCCTCCCTTCCTTACTACTTCCCTTCCCCCTCTCCACTTCCTTTCCCCTTCTCCCTTCCTTCCTTACTTCCTTCCATTTCTTTTTTTCCCATTTCTTCCTTCCTTTCTTAAATATATTTTAATTTATCCAAGTTCACATTCTTCCTGGGCAATTCAAGGAAACTCCCTGATTTACTAACTAATTGTCCTTTTCCTTTCTTGGTTTCTTCCCTTGTTACTTCATCGGTGAATTCAAGCGGTCTTTCTGAAAAGGAGTCAAATGAATTGTGGAGCCAGTTTCTTAAATGTTCCCAAGCGGAATATCTGGTGTGTACATTCATAAAAAATTATTTTTGAAAGTTTAAAAGTGAGGTCTAACAATAAAGAGTTTTACAAAGTGATTGTTTGATTCTTCCCCTTTCTCTGACCAGCAGAGGTTTTCATTTCTTACCCTAACCTGCCTCCATATGCAGAGCACCTGGGTATTGAATGGCAGTGGCTTGGAATGAAAAGCAAGAGAAAATGATTTCTTTTCTGATCTTATGAATTTTCAGTAGGCAACAGCTTGACCAGGTCTCAGTAACAGAATTCTTCTGAGGTTACTATTGGCAGGGCCAGTAAGGCTTCCTACCTCTAAAATCATGCATATTATTTGGGGGGGGGGGAAGAGGGAGATTTCTGTTCTATTGCATTTGATTGTAGTTTAATCTATCCCACCCTAATCCTTTGTCTCTGCAACAAATTAAAATTGAAAACCTACCCAACAAGAAGGCACAATGTCATTGCTGGAAAAGAATTTCAGATTGGTATCGGCTCAGGAGCACTCTCCATAACATACTTGCGCAACTCTACTCATTATTTCTTACCCATGCTTTCTCTAACCTTTATCAAGATTCAGATAATATTGTGTCCATGAGCAGAATATTTAGAGAGCAATCACAAAAGCCATAGCAACTAAAAGCCAGTTAAATAACCTTTACAGAAGGAAAATGAAAAGAAGGAGCCTGCTATAACAAAATAGTTGACGGTATCAGAAATTAGTTTAGTTATGCCAAAGGGACAATTTAAATGAGAGTTGTGGATAGAGGCAGACAGCTGTTTATTGTAAAACATGTTGCTCTGTGAGCACCTTTCTTCTAAGATGCAGAAATCATATACTGTATCTAATGAAGTTATCACAGTAATGCACTATGCTTTTTAAGACTTTTATTGGTTTTTTTGCATGTCAACCGGGCTAACTATAATTCACTATAGAGCAGTTACATCTATTGGCACCAGCCTAGTTGTGCTTATACGACCTGTATAATCACAGTGTCATCAGTAATAGTATTACTGCAATAGTATCTTGTCTTCTGTTGACCTCTTCAGTTTTTCCAAACATTTTCAATGATTCTTGCCTTTGCATTGTGTGTCCAAAATAACTTCATCATTAGTGCTGCCATCAGTCTGGTTTTATTTCATCTAGTATTGATTTGTTCTTACAGTCTAAAACTTGGGGAGAATACTATTATCACATCTCTGTTTCAAGAACAGCCCACATATTCCTGCTCCTTGCTTAATGAGATACCAATCCCTACAAGAACCTTTCCTCTTAAATTATATCTTCTAATTTAACTCAGGAATGTTTAGCAAAGGAGTTTGTCAACATTTTTTTTTGAAAGCTCAAGTGAGCAATAATCGAGTTCACATATCACACATGAAAAAAACCTGAGTGACGCTAGAGGTACAGAAAGCTCTAACTCCAACAGGCGTCCAATTTTTCATAGGTCAGATCTGATAGCTGTAACACTAGCCACAAATAAAGCATGTTTTAAAATACAATATTCAAAGCACTCTGGTTCTTAAACTTTTGTTTATGGATTATTGCAACATTTGTTATGGCTGAAGTGATAGGCCTATTAACATTCTGGAATATGCTGTGGATAATTTCATGAAATGGTTGCATGAAGGGCAGTTTACAATATGGCTGCTATAGAGGAAGGTAGCCAGTTATAAATTGCAAGTTTATTATGGTGCTACCGATAAACCGTTCTTGCAAGATGCTATTCATTACACCTACTTACCTTTGTCTTACTTATTGATAGCTGAGTACATTGCCAAACAAATCATTGAACTGCAAATATATATAATTTAAAATATGCTCATTAAGCATATGTGGAATTTGGACTGAAGAGAGGACTTGGAGGTTAGCTTATTAAATCTAAGGCTGACCTGTATGACCAATTTGCCCCTGCGGTCCTTTCTCTACTTGCCTCCTGTCCATCAAGAAGGCAGCTTCTGATCAGTGTTTCCTGCTATGCTTTAAGTCAACAGTAGCATTTTCTGACTTGTGGAAGCACAAATCAAATATCTTTACTATGGTCTTAGACTTAGACCAACCTATGCAATTGATGCCGTTTGGTTCCCCTACAGCAGTGATGGCGAACCTTTTAGAGACTGAGTGCCCAAACTGCAAGTCTCACACATGCGTGGCAGAGACTTGAAGACCAGCTGGCCAGCGGGAAGCAGGGCATGAGAATACCGGCAGCTCTGAAAGAGGGAGATCTTTTTCTTTCACACATTTCTGTTTCATTGTTTGCAGGGAAATTTCTGTTTCCCTGCAAACGAAGGTGAGAAACGCCATGGAGAAACATGGTGGAGCTGAACTGGGGTAATAGCGTGCATGCCCACAGAGAGGGCTCTGAGTGCCACTTCTGGCATGTGTGCTATAGGTTCACCACCATTGCCTTACAGCATGTTGTTCCTTTACAAGCTATATCCCTATTCTGACTGGCTATTGTGCATTGTAGTACAATGCACAAATTCCCCTTTAGTCCCTAATTGCTGCTCTAAATGGCATTCTTTAACAAGTTCATCACTGGATAATGATAAGCTGATTTTTAAAAACAAATTCACTGATGAAATAGTGGAACTGTGGCCTTCCTTCCTTCCTTCCTTCCTTCCTT
>JAEANM010014623.1:0-13929 GCA_017656035.1 Myanophis thanlyinensis
GAAAACAGGAGTAATCCTCGGCCCGCCCCTGCAAGGGATCTTCCCTCTCCCTCAGTTCAAGGAGGGAGCGGGTCACCCTAAACAGGGCGTCAAGGAAAAGGGACGTATTACCCACTTTTTAAAGCTAATTTTGCCCTGATATGTAGAAATGTATTAGTGGTACAATCTACCTCTCAGGGAATACAATTGTCCAGCTTAACCTTCTGCATGACAATACAAGGAGATGTTTGGAAACTGCTTTCTGTAATGTAATGTTGCATAGAGTGGTGATTTCTCTTTGCTACCTGTATTGCAAACAATTAATCCAATGAATGAGATGCCAAGGATGCTGATTAATAATACTTATTAGAAGGAAGGTAACATTTTAACAGAAGAAATAACTCTTGCACAGAGCTAGCAAGTTAGAACTCATGATGAACAACCAGCTGGAAGGTAGACCATCATTTTGCAAATATCTGGAGCAACATGGACATATACAGAGCTTTGGTGGTACAGTGGTTAGAGTGCAATACTTCTGCTGACTGCCGGTTCAAATCCCCAGCTCAAGGTTGACTCAGCCTTCCATCCTTCTGAGGTGGGTAAAATGAGGACCCAATTGTTGGGGGTAATATGCTGACTCTGTAAACTGCTTAGAGAGGGCTGTAATGCACTATAAAGTAGTATAGAACTCTAAGGGCTATTGCCATTGCTATATGTGCTATACCCCATAAATCAGTGGGGAACCATCTGTGATGCTCTGTGACATGTTACTGCTGCTTTACTTGACTTCTTATTTGCCATTAGATTATCTGTATTATGGAATTTTTTTTAATTAGGGTGGCAGATTTCTTAGCATAATGGATTTAACCCGAATGTTAAGGATTGATTGTTAGAAGAATTAATGCTATGAAAAAACTACAAAAAAATATTAGGAGCATTTCAATAGTTGCTGTGCAAATATTTGGTTTGGAGATTTTATTTAAAGGCGATTCAATTAAATCCATGAATTGGTTCAATTGTTTTCTAAATTGATCTGGAAGCTCGAATTAAATCAATTTCATTATTCAGCTCGAATGTCCAAATCAAATTAGATAAAAGTTTGTCAATTAAACCAGAAGTCTGAATCAAGCTGAAGATTTGGATCCATTGTGTCTGATTCACACATTGGTACTCAATTTGTAGGATGCATTTCTAGGGCAGTACTGTGTTCCTGTTCATGGAACATATTCAAACTGAGATTTGGCAGCCATTGGTAGCAGCAGATGTTATAATTTTAATCCTTAGGATGAACAGGGGGTAGATTCAATTGCTTTAAAGACCTTTTCTAAAACAACAATTCTACGAATCTTATGGTTCCAAGACGTATTAAGGTTATAGAGGGTTCATTTGCAGCCTCCCTCCTTTGGGTTTTAGATAACCTGGTTATGATTTGTGGGGGGCATCAGAGCTTCCATCTTAGTGCCAGATTGCTACTACAACAGTCTGAAGGCTGCTCCAGCAAGAAAGTGATGGGAAAATAGAAAAGATGTCCTGTGCAAACCCTTTGTGTCATATAGAGAAGTCTTTCTTACTTTGATCCTCCGCTGAGCTCTAGCTGGCCCTGTGAAGGACAATTTATGACCATTTCTGATGTGGATGCTAGAAAGAAGAGACCTAACCCTCCTTCCAAGATCCGTGATTGCATCTGATTCCCATCTTCCCAGCTACCCCTAGCCCTCCCTTCCTACCTTAACTTACCTGCGGTTGCGTAAGTATTTCACTGCATATTGTACCCATGTATGATTGTGTATGTGACCAATAAAATTTGAATTTGAAATTGAAATTGAAATTGAAAGCAAATTGGTTTTTCTTTCTTTCTTTTGTTTCATCATGGGACTATTGACCTTGGGGATATGACATCCATAAGATTGATATTTATATAAACTAAAATCAAAGGGAATGGCTGAATTATATAGCACACCAGCACTCTGTTGATGATTGCTGGGTTGCAATGGCTCCTACCTCCTGTACAGGTAGAGCATGAGCTCACCTGGATCCTTGAAGCCTGTGCCTCTCTCTTCCTTCCCTGAGACAGCTCCCAGTGAAAATCCCCATCTACCCTCTTACCTGCTATTGGGGGATGCAGTGTTTTGAATGCATGTTAAGAGGAAGGTATTATAATGTGAGACAACGATTTTTGGATCACCTGTTTTTCTCCCTTCTAAGGAAGGAAAGCATATCTCTAAGGCTGTGTGAATCAATCTCTGCTCTCTCTATTGTTTCCTGAGGGAATCATTCCTGCTTAAAATAAAAAAGATCTTCAATTAGGTTGTCCTATTGAAACTCTCAGTTTTGCCTCTGTGTTTCATTTCTTCCGTTAACAATTACGAGTAGGGAAACTATGCCGTTTCCAGTCTATGTCGTTTCCCCATTTCACCTGCTTTTTAAATTATTGGATTTACTTAAACGCATAATTTAAATCTATCTTTTCTCCCAAAATTCATATTCGTAACACATTTTACTCCAAATACGATTTTTTTTTCTTCTGCATTCTGACAATTTCAAAAAAATAAAACCACCTCCGAAACATCAGTAGATAACTGGATTTTCAATCCACCTGTCTTAAAATGCTGATCAGGTCACTTGTGTTTCAGGATTGGATGAAATTGAATTCTTCAAGCGTCCCTTACATTGGTTTCAGAACAAATGGCATGTTCCTATCATTCTCATTTTGCAGACATTTGAAACCATCCATCTTGCTGAACTTGATGTCTTTCTGCTGCCTTCTGAATGTCTTATCAGATTCTTGTAACTTAGTTGAGCAAAAATTCAAATTCTGAGCAGCTCTTATTGTAAACTGGACAAAATGGTTGGACAGAGTCAGGAGAAATGATCCAGATAACTGGACTAAAAGTGGATCGATGCCAGAAGGTTAAAAAGGAACTCATCTTGCGTCTTTGGCCTTGTCAAAAAGCTTTTGATAATATTTTAAAACAGGGGTGTCAAACTCAAGGATCCAGCCCATGGGGTACTTAGATCTGGCCTGCAGAGTTGGCCTGGAAACAGCAAAGGACTGGCCTGCCAGTGAAAACAGAGGTAGTGGGTTCCTTTTTCATGGGGAGTGAGCTGCAGGAGGCCGTTGCAACCGAAAACAAGGGTGTGAATCCCCCACACCCCCTTTTTTCTGGCAGAGACCTATCAAAACAAAAACAAAACAAGAGGAGAAATGTTTCCCCCTTTGCACTTGAGCGTGCAAGAAGGGACAGGAAAGGAGGAAAGGAAAGAGAAGAGACAAAGAAAAAGATGGGAAGATGGGAAGAGAGCAAGGAAGGAAAAAGAATTAAAGAGGGGAAGGGAAAAGAAAGGAGAATGAAGAGGGAAAAGAAGGAGGAGGGGATGGAAGGAAGGAAGGAAGGAAGGAATTATTTGAATTTATTATTTGAATTTCTCAACTGCCACTCTCCCGAGGAAGGAAGGAGATTATAATGAGAGTGAGTGAGTGAAGATCTCAGGGAAGTCCTGCCTTAACACCTGGCCACCACAGGTGCCCCCAACATGAGTGACATCCCGTGGCCACCTCTGAGGTCAAACACAACCCTGATGAGGCCCTCAATGAAATAGAGTTTGACACCCTTGTTTTAAAAGATGAATAATCAGGTAATGGTACTGTAATTAGTATCAAAGAGAAGGATGAAAAATATTAAATATTAAAACTTGCAATTTGATGGCCAGTGTTGCAGAAATCTTGAGTCCACATCTAAATCTTGGGGTGAAGACAAGCAGATCTACCCACCAGACGCCTCTAGGAGTAGGCAAGTATCTTTGTAAACAAAGAGAGTGCCATTCACTAACACCTCATCACTGAGTCAAATGGATGAAACGACACACCTAATGACCTCCAGCGAGTGTGATGATGTATAGCTCTTCTCTCTCTTTCTTTTTTTTAGAACACTGTAATTTTATTATTATAAAGAGCTAAAGTAATTTTTTTTTTACAATAGGACAAAAAAACAGCTTTCATTTTCTGAATAGAAAATGATCAGAAAGTAAAACTACCATAGTTTTGCCCTTTAGACAGAATAGGTGAAAGAAAGAAAAAAAAACACCCTACTTTATGTTTGAATATTATTATAAATGGAGCTCTCATTTGACACTCAGCAGTTGCCGGAATTCTTTCTTAATGACCTCTTTGCTTTCCTAAAATAAATTACTTATCTGAGTTCCTGAACTCTTGTGTGCTTGTTCCCTTGGTTTCAATTCAATCTTGCCATGGAGAAGCCAAGAGGCAGCATAGAAATACAACAGTAAATTTTAATTCCATTTTTATTGTAAAATTTTATTACCAGACTCTTGCCAGTCAGAAAGTACCCTTCCCTTCCCTTCCCGTCCCTTCCCTTCCCGTCCCTTCCCTTCCCTGCCCGTCCCTTCCCTTCCCTCACTTTTACTCTCCCCAAAACTAAGCAGAATGTCTTCTGAGACACTTTCTCCATTCCTCCTTCTTTGGTCTTAGATTCCATTGATCACAATATTGTCTAGAACAGGACTTTCTGAGTGAACACAAAATTGAATCAAAACCAAGCTCCCTCCCCCCATTTAACTTTTTTTAAAAAAGTAAAAATATAAGAATCTAGAATGATGCAGTCCTTTCCGCTATCCCATTATTGTCTCTTTCCCAAAAATGGGAAATCCAGCCAGCGTGTCTTGGAGGGAAGGAAAAATAGAAAACCTGGTATATAACCAGCGGCCTTTTTGTCACCTACCAGGTACCTTCATAATCCTGTTTCGATTCTGAATTGTTAGTTTGTGCTTGGATCTGATATCTGGTCAGCAAATTGCCACTGTAGAGTTAGAGAGAGAAAGAGAGAGAGAAGCAAAGGGATTTGGGGACATAGAATGAGGGAAAAAAAAATAAAAAGAGAGAAACTGAGTAGCAATTCTCTGACAAATAACCATGACTGACCCAGAAGAATGTGCCACCGTGACATGGCCAATGTCACTGCCCTTTCGTAATTGCAGTCTCTAATGATGCCATTTTCATCTCCCAACCCAACAGATGTTCAATAACCTGCCCAGGAGAGAGCATTTCTTTTTCTTCTTTTCTTTGACTCTCTCAAGAGTTATTGTGGCTTGTTGTTGTTGTTGTTGTTTTAACCAAATCGGGTTGTTTTGTTTTTTTCCTCCCTTGTCCTCCCAGCCGGTCTCCCACCTGACTTCATTAACATGCTTTGTTTAAAGATGAGAAGGAATGTTAGCCTCCACCTCCACTGCTGGCAATCCAAAATCAAAATTGAGACAGGACTCTATAGGGATCGGGCGTACTTGTCGGGAGTGGCGGTGGGGAGCTGGGAGAGAGAAAGCGCACCCAACGTGAAATTAAAATGTAAATCAAAAAGTAATTGGCTTTTTGTGCATTGTTTAGATAAGATTTACTTGTGAAGAACGGCTTTTCCTGTCGGAAACTCAGCAGGCTCAGCTCCATGTGACACAGTTGCATTTAATAATGGCAACCCATCTAGGCCATAAATATTGCAAACAATGCCATTTGAATGAGAAGCCCCGTGAACCATAATAAACCCCCTGTGATTAATTCCAAAACGGCTCGGTTCATAGTAGACCTGCGGTGGCGTTCCCCAATGCGATCAATACAGGGTAGCCGAGTGATTCTAATAGAAGCGTTATTATCTTTTAATCTTTAGCAGAAGAACAGTAACTTTCTCCTCTTTCCCTGCCCACCCACCCCACATTTCTTTCTCTCTTTCAAATACTTCAGCGTTAAACTCTGCTCATTCTTTTTCCCCCAGCAACCTTGAAGATCGTTGTTTCTCTCTCTTTTTTTTCTTTTTCAGGCTGCTTTCTCTCCTCCTATCCCCCCCCCCCAACTCCACTTCCTTACACTTGTCTTCCCTGAAATGAAGATGCATTCCACTTCCCCCCCCCAAGGATTTAATCAATAAGATGACTCGGTCACCGTTTGGCAAACCGTTGGCTAAAAGGCATATTTGTATGCCTCGGTTTTACAATTGGTCGCAATGACCTTCCCTGCCAGCCGCAATATCTCCCCACCCCTCCTAGATAAATGCCCACGGTGAGTGAGGAGTAAAAAAGACAGGCATTTGGAACCAAGGGAGGGGTCTTGGACAAAGGAGGGATAAAATATGGCAAAATATTATTCTCCGAGTAGCCAGAAATGATTTGTTAGGAGCCAGGTTGCACATGTTGCATTGAGCAGGCAGCCTTTTTTAAAAACAGAAAAGCAAAACCAACTTACAATTGTCTTTTGTTAAACAACAGGAGGTTAAGAACATTATTACGGTGTTGGCTGCAGTGACACCAATTAGTTTAATAGTTTGATTCCCTCCTTGCTTCTTTTGGTTAGTGGATAATATCCTTGCCCTGCACCATCATCCTGGAGAATATCTATCCATGTGGTCAACAATGAAAATGACTTGATGGCACATCATTAATCAATGGGTACCATTAAGTCCTTGATCTGCATTGTAAGACCTGCTAAATCAGGATTAGGTCAAATGAGACACCTTTAGTGGGCAGGAAAGGAATAATCTAGCTATTTATTTTACAGTATGATTGATTCAGAACAGTATGGGCAACAGAGAAATGATGAAAATTGGCTCATTTCTTGTAAAACCAATTTAAAACAGGGAGCGTTATTAAAAAGGATTAAGATTGCTCAGAATTTATTGACAGCTGTGGAATGCTTCCTTACAATGAACAGTAGGAGTGAAGCCCATATTCAGAGGGACTAGAGGAAGACAGAGCAACTCAAAAACAAAACTGAAATCGAACATAATGGAATGGCTCCAATTAAATTTAGTGCAGGGGGGTTCTAAGAAGTATGAATTAGATTGTTTCCTGAACATAGCGATAGGAAATTTGGCTTTTCCCTGTTTGAAGCTCTCAAAGATGTTGGATCCTAACTTCTTTAATTCTGCTCTGCGGTTTATATCACCTTGATGCCTCCTGGAAATTTTCTACTGGCAGTGATGACGGCAATGAAATGCTATTGATAAATTTGGAAATTCACAGAACTGAACAACAGCCAGGGCTGAGAATGTTGATTTATGAATCTGTATAGATTGTTTTTATCTTTTTTAAATATGGAGGCGATTGATAAGGATCAGTGGAAGGCCTCCTAAACAATTTAGCATTAACAAATGAGATGGTTGAAGGCTACCATGAAGTTCTACAAGAAGAACACAAGAACCAAGAATGGTCCTCTTGTCCCTTTACTGTCTTTAGGGCATTTTCCTTTCTCCTGCACCATCAGCTCAAGTATATTTTCTGCAGGGGAAAATTCCAAGTTGGCTGTAGGACACATTTAGCAGGGAAGGCACCAGTAAACAGAGATTCTGTTTAATAAAAGGAAAAGACACATGCATCACGATTACGCTAAAGACAAAAGGGTTGCTTCTAAAAGCAAGTGTGTGAACCTTAGATAAACCTCACAGCATGAAAAGAAGAAGAGCAAGAGTGAGGAAGTTGATGGGGAAAGCCACTGAGCAGTCTAAATGCACTTGGGATATGTCAAAGTCTTTGAATGGAAACTGGCAGTAGGGAAATCAAAAAAAATTTCATTGTTAGCCTCCTATCTCTGGCCCTCACATAGCCTGGTTATGTTTTATTGAGGATATGTCTTCACATCAGAACTTCCACTTCAGACTTCTGCTACAATAGACCGAAGCGAAATCTGGCAAAAAAAATAAAAAAAAAATTAGGTTGCCCATGGGCAAATAGAAAAAAAAGGCCCAAATCAAACACTTTATATCATATAGAGAAGAAACTGTCAGTGATTTGATCCTCTTCTGGGCAATAACTGGCCCAATGTAGAACTGCCTTCTGTCATCCAGCCATGTGGTTCTCTGCCTTTGTGACCAGCTCCTCTGCTTTTATGACCATCACATAAAATTCGGAAGCTTTTGTTTATTTAGATAGAAAGTGTAGAAAACATGAGGAAAAAAAAAATAGTTGGCTTGAAGGAAGATAGTGAAAAGCAAAAAGAGATTAACAAAAACAAGTCAGGTGCCCAAATTGCAATAATTTGCACAAATTTAACACTATGGGAGATAATTTTCTCTCGGATGTATCTGCCTTGCATTCCTACAGGAAGGTCAACATATTTGAAGTTACTTGCACCCTCTCTGTCTGCATGATTGATTCTGGGCCGGCATGAATGACTTAAAAACATGGTTAACCTGGTTTATCACAAATTAATCTTTTTCTCTGGCATCGCACAACAAAACTGCAGCTGTTAGGTTTCTAACTGGGCTGGTTAAGCATACTGCACGATCATAGCAGAGAGTTAACCAAGATTTGATCCTCTTAAAGCACCCTAAGTCTTAAGACTGGATTATCTGAAGTTTCTATTAGTCACTTGCAGTATGAGTGCATCACATGCTCAGGTGCTCTACTGGCAAAAATTTGAAGAGGTTTGAAAATGTGTTCATTTGAATATGCTTATAAAGCTGTAGTGATTCTGAAGCTTTAATGTGTGCCGTTTAAAATACCGCTTCCTCCATTAGCATATGCCAAGCACAGTTCTATTGCAGGTGTGTATGTCGTTTTGTCTGCCTTGAAATCACCAATTCAGGAATTATACATGGAAAGTATTTCCATTAATCTCTCAAAAGAAAGCATAACAATATTCAACAATTCAATGTCACAGTCGGACCTAAGAATACAAATGGCACTGGTAGCGGAGCATTAATGAGCCGCTCTTCCATTTGCTGACAACGATATTGCTCTGAGAAGGACGGAAATGCTCCCTCTTAATAAATGGCAATGCACAGAAGAAAGTTTGCCTTTTTCAAAAATCAGTTGCAGTTGTTTTTCCTCAATTTTTGCTCATTAGGCTGGTTTCATTAACAGGTGGTCCTTAATTTACAATCACAACTGGTACCAGAATTTTCATGGCGAAGAAAAGCGGTTTGGTAAGTGAGTCATGCCTGATTTTATGGCCTTTTTTCCATGGTTGTTAAGTGAATCTCTGCAGTTGTAAAATAAGCCATGTGGTTGTTAAGTGAAACCGCTGACTTTTCTTGCTGGAATCTGGCTGAGAAAATCATAAATGGTTATCATCCCGGGAAGCTGCAATATATTTTGATTATGTGACTGTGGGAGTGCTGTGATAGTCTTAGTGTGAGGGCTATTCGTAAGTCACTTTCTTTTATTGCCATTGTTAACATCAGTCACTAAATAAATGGTTGTAAGTTGAGGACTATCTGTAATTAGGGCATCTTGAATATAGCTTGTCTTTTCCAGTTTTTTGTACGTTGTCAAGCTATATGTTGGCTTAGACAATATTCTTTAGATTACGCAACCTTGCTTACAATGTAAGAATGTTTTGGAGTGAAATTGAGCTTCATGTATGGCAGTCTGCCCAAAATATGCCAATCTTGCATGAAAATAAATATAGCACTTTGGATATATGTATAGTCATTTTACTGGTAATAGGAAAATGGTTATTATACTATAATGCATTTTTAAAAAAAAACCCTTGGCTTTCTTCTCAGTCCCTTGAGTGTGTGTGAAATTTCATGAGACAAATGACTTCCATAGGCTCATTCTTGGAAACCAGCTAAATTGTTATAAGATCTGAATGAATTTGGTCTCGTGACTTTTGCTGCCAATAACCTGCATTTTTAAAAAAAAAAAAAAACATAAATGGATAATGGCATCATGCAGTGAGCATGGAATATGAATTAGCAGAGGACTGTATAGAACACAGACAAAAGAGAGGCATAATCCCTTTCCTCTTATATATCGGTGGTTTGTTGTTTAAGTTCCATTACTGTCAAAATAATAGATGAGACACAATATTTCACAATACTTTGATAGCCAATGAAACCAATATTGTTGTCAGTGGCAATTCAGGCAACGGCAAAAAAGACTCATAGGTCTAGCAACCTTTCTGATAAAATATCTGCTAGATTTCTTGAAAAGCTCTTGTTTTCGTGTGTCTTTTACTTTCCAGCAAGTTTGCATATAATTTGGGCACGTATGGCACAGTTGAATAGAGTCTACATTAAATATAATTTCATGGGCATGCTAGAAAGTTTCTAGCAACCTGTGTTTTAAGATTTGCTGAAAATAATTGTAAATAGGTACTGTTTTCTTTCAGTTTATATTCAGGTAGATAAAAGAACATTTGCTTTAGAAATCCTTTCTAAGGGAGGATGGAATTTTGATGAAATTCTCATAAGTACAGTATTGTGTTCTTCCCTTATTTAGTTACAAGCTAGCCAAGGGATCTGTACAAAAAAAAGAATCTTGTTTTCATTGGGTTCATACCTTTTCTGTCTTCCTGGTTTTCTACACTATTATCAGTTCCATCATAAGAGATCTCCTCCAACTGGGCTTTTTCATTAAGTAAACAGAAATCCCATCCTCATAAAGCTGTTCTGTTCCTCTTTCTAGTTGAAAAAAAAACCCAGAAAAGATCATCGACCCAAGTTTTCTGCCCACAAACTGAATTGAAAATTTTGAAATGTGATTTATCTTAACTCTGGCTGAGCTGATGTGATAAGTGCTTAATGGAGAATCTCCATAGACATAGTGGAGATTACTGACAATACAATAGCTGGAAGCAAAGACTGCTTAGCATCTTATCCTTGAGGAGTAAATTGCAGTATAATATGGGTTTACTAACCCTAACTATGCCTATTCTATTCCTGGGTCAAATATTAAAATGGGACATGTATTGGGATAGCAGAGGACCTATTGTTCTTAATTTTCCTTGATTGCCAAAAAATTCTTTACTGGATAATTAACACAATATTCCTCTTCTTCCTCCTGCAAAAATACACCTTCACTATGCAAGCATGCCCAGTAAATTCTTCCCCATCAAAATCAATCAAGCTGACTTCTATGGGATATCCACACAGATCGGTTTAATTGTTTATCTGTTGAACTCTGAATTATTTACTATACAGTGTTTTTTTTTTAAATCTGTAAAACAAGTTGCTTTGATGAAAATCTGTAGATTATTTCAATGCTCCCTTTTCTCATGGCTGAACAGATCTTATTTTAGTTGATGGAAATGCGAAAGAAATAGACATTTAATCTCACAGTGCAGGATTCATTTCATTGCCTTGTTCACACCGAGATTTCCAATACACTTTCCTTCCAGCATGAATAGCAACAGGTAATGCAAGAGAAGACTTGCACAGCCAGGGATATAAAACATTAGCTTGATCTTAATCTTTACAAATATTTATGGGGTTGTTCCAAATGTCAGAATGAAGAACAGGAATCTTCTTTAGTTGATTTTAATGGTTCTGAACACACAAGCTTCCAACAGTTATCTTTGATGCAAAAATGGAAGGAAGCCAGGATTTGCACTCATGGCTTGTACCCATCTCACAGGATTTCTTTAGTCTAATATCTGTTGACAATGTATTTTGTCTTTATTGCAGTGTGCTCTATCTCTAGGGGCTATGTTAACATATAACATTTTCTGGGTTGGCTTCATGTATGCAATTCCCATCCGGGAGTTATATGTATGAAATATATGCACATATCCTCTTGGGAAATAGTTACCTAGACTAGGAATGTGGTAAACTTGGAGAAGATTGTTGTTAAGAACTGACTCTCAAAAAACCCCAAAAAAGGATGTCAGAAACAAAATAGGTACCTGCACCTATTTTCCACTGTGCTCTGACTTTTGCTGGATTTACCTTCTACCTAGAATATTTCCCTCTTAGATAATACAGGCTTTGACAAAAAAAAAAGTACATTAAAGATTTATCAAATAAAGCATAACTGACTGAATTTCCATAATACACAAAAGCCATAAACCATGTTTTACAAAACGTAATGGCTGGGTATGCACAGCATGCTGTCTCTCCACTAAACAAAGCATGTGATTGATACTTCCTGAAATTATAGATAGGATTTTTTTTTACCATTCCTATCAAGCGTGGCATCCAGGCTGACTACATAGAAATAATATTCAACATTTCAAAATCATCCCAAGCATGTTATTTGTCAGTGAGCCACAGCATTTCCAGTATAGAGATTGTATCTAGGGTTTTCTGAATATTGAGTTCTTGCCACTGACTTATGGCAAAACGCTTGTTCTACCATTAAACAGTTGCTTTTTTCTGGTTCATTACTCCCCCAAGTGAAGCGTGGTGGCTCAGTGGCTTAATGATGCTGGAGATGGTATTTACTCCAGTGGTTTGAATCTTAGCACTATTTGCCTCCTTTCACTCAGCTCCCCTAGAAGTTCGAAAACACGTTCTATGCAAGTAGATAAATAGATACCACTTAGGTAGCAGGAAAGCCAGTAGTCTTTCTTTCTGGTGCGGAGCTAGCTTGCCCCCTGTGGTGCATCTTGGGAAGTGCAAGAGCATGAACCAAACAGGATTAGCAGTCTTAGTCAGGCAAACTACTACTCTGCATTAGCACTGTGGTCTCCTGGCTAATGGAACATGGCCCTTTGCTAAATAAATAATAATATATCCCCTGAACAATGAAAAAGCTTCTTTCAGTGGTCTCAGGACTCAGCGCTAGATACAACTGAAGCCTTCTGTTCTGTACTTTTCATATTGAATCGTTTCACTGCCTTATAGTATTCAAGCAATCTGTTTACCTTGAAATCACTTTATTTCAGAGCCAATGGGGAAAAAAAAGCAGTCTACACAGCTATATGCATACTGATTTTAAATTTATGATGTACGGCCATGCTTTATCATGACCAGGGTGTCAAAGAATCCACTGGGTTGGCGTTCTAATTCTTGTTGTAGATGTTTACATTTCTATGAAGCTTTATTAAGCAAACACAGAAAGGTCACCCTTAAATCTGCAGAGCCATCCAAAACATAATATGGAAATTAGAATAAGGGAAGGGCCTTAGGTTAATTTATATGTCCTGTTGGCATAATAATGACAGTTAAAGGGTCAAAGGGTAAGATGTTCTGATCATGAAAAAATTATGTCTGTCTTAATCGTTGTCCTTCAAATACTTTGGTGGCAAACGTGTCTGTCTAAAGATGAAAGCAAGAGAAAAGCTATCATTTTACACTGAACTACTAAAATGTTAGTTTCATCCTCTCTCTCTCTCTGTCTTTGACTGTTCCCTACCCTCCTTATGTTGTCTATTTGATTTAAAGTTGGCATAAACCAAACCCTTGAAGTATATCTAAGATCATTGCATATTGTATATTGGATTGAATAATAAAGGCTTTTGAAACTATGTAAATAGAAGGAAATATTAACAATTTTAGCTCCCCTGGGTTATAAAATAACATTTTCAAAATTTGGCTGCTTTGTAATTATGGACTTAATGCTCTAAAGTCTGTTCAAATTAGAAAGAACAAAGAGTCCATATAATTAATGAACAATGAAATATGTGTTCAGTGTTAAATAACTGGGAGAGGGGAAAACACTGAAGCATGGACTAAGATCCAAAAAGCCATGTGTCCAGGGACATGGAAAAAAGATGCTTTCCAGACTTAAAGATTTTATTTCCTAATGTAGTATCTGCAAAAACAAAACACAGGCAACAGCAAAAAAGGACTTTAAAGAACTGTCATCTTGAATGGCATGCCAGGAAAGAAAGAAGTAAAAGGATGCATGCATTTTTGACTTCCACTTTATGAAATGTTGATTTAATTCAGAAATTTAGCCAGGGATAATTTTTGGAAGTATGTTTCCTTGTAACTTCAGATACTCTTTTTCCATTCTTCAGATTGGACATCATTGTGTCTAATTCAAGCAATGTGATGGCTAGCAACCCTGACACACTCAGTTCATTTCAGGCGGGAAGTGGCCTATTAAAATATTTTTCCAATTATTAACATTTCCTGCCACGTCTAGACACTAGGATGCTAAAAACACACTGTTTGTGTATCTGCCTTATCTGGATAAATGAATATGCTTTCAGCAAAATACCTCAGGTTCTGCTTTCAACTATAATATAACCTTTATTTATTTTTTTATTTATTTTATTTATTT
>JAEANM010014624.1:0-13928 GCA_017656035.1 Myanophis thanlyinensis
GCCAATTAAATATCATTTTAAAATTCAGTTTAAATAATTAAGAACAAACCCCAGAATTTAAAACAAGTTTATATAAAATTTAAAATTTAGGTTTAAAAATTAATTATCACGGCAAGGCAAAGATCCCTTTCCTGACTTGGAAGGGCCGGCCGAGCCTGTGTCTAAGTGATCTTTCTCCTTCTCAGGGATCTAAAGATGTTGTTGATCCAGCTCAGGATCCCAACAATCAAGGGGAAGATGAGTTTGAGGAGGCAGAACTGGAACGGCCCAGCTTTGAAGAAAAAACAGATCCGGCTGAACAGATCCACCAGACAAATCAGCCGGCTAATCCTGTGAGCAAGGAAAAGCGACCAGAGGTTCGTTTGAATCCTTATTAGAAGTTGAGTGGTGGAGAGACACAGAAACCAACGTCAAAAGGAAGATGTTTGTAATGAAACTGACAGTGGAATTCCACAGAGGGGGGGCACTAGGCTGGGATCTAGAGGATCCTTGGGAATCCCTCCTGAGTTAAGTGCCCCAAACTGGGTTGGAGTTTGCTTCTGAAAGGTGCTTGGAGCGTTTTCTGATTTAAAACAAATTTGTTAAGAGTTTTTGAAAGTGGCCTGCTTGGGTTCCTCGAGTTGTAAATAGTTCTGAAGGAGATTTGTGGGTCAGTTAGGTTTTTCTGCCCCTCCCTGCAAATGTTTGGCCCAGCTATGCTGGATTTTCATATTTTCAATCCTGAGGCTGCTTGCCTTTTGGCCATCGCCATTTCCCACCATTTTAAAGATCTCTTTTATTTCTGCGCGTTTCCGCTCGGCAAATTATTCTTTGGTATGTGCTTTGTTACCCAGAGAGCTGATCGGTCGAAGAAAGTCACGGACAATTTAATGGACGATTACCAGGAGGATCAAGAACAAGATCCTGTATGAAGCCCGAGGGGGTGTTTTTCCCTGCTTTTTTTCCTCGTTGGCCATCTTTCCGTGAGCATGCTGGTTTATGGGTAGAGGTTTCCTAAGCGCCGATCTGCCTTCAATCGAGGCTGGTTGCTTAGGGCGAGTGAGTGTCCCTTCCAAGTGACCACGCTTGCAAATTTGGAATAGAACATGGGTTTTTTTTTTTTCCTTCTCTTGCTCGTCGCAGATCTCTCGCCGACAATATTCCCCTTAGGCAGCTTAATATTACAAATCTTCTCAAAAATCACCCCAAAGGTATGTGGGTCAGGCAACAGCGCAACTTCCAGTGGCAAGCTGTTCCACTGGTTAATTGTCCTCAATGTTAGGAAGTTTCTCCTTCATTCCAGGTTGCTTCTCTCCTTGGTTAGTTTCCATCCATTGCTTCTACGTCCTGCCTTCAGGATAGAAGTGATAGACCCTTTGCTGCTTTGGAGAAGAGATTGACCCCCTCTTCTTTGTGGTAGTCCCTTAGATATCGGAATATTTGTTATCATGCCACGCCAGTCCTTTTCATTAAACTAGACATATCCAATCCCAGAAGCTATTCTTTGTATCTTTGTATCGGTTTGTATCAGTCGTCTGATCATCCTTGTTGCTCTTCTCTGTCCTCTTTCTACTTCCTGTTTTCTTTGCAGGAGGACCATGGCGGCGAGGTGGGGGACCCCGAAGGTTTGGAACCGTTCCACCAACCCAAAGGCCACGTTGGAGATGCTGAGAGGAAGGAGGACTACTTTTGACGATGGGCTGGGGGGAGAGGCAGCACCCAGCCAGCGAGATTGAGCCAAACCAAAGATTGTCGCAATAAAACTTGGCTGCTTGCCCAGCTGAACCTGCCAAGCGAGGTAGAGAGTTCGCTCCAGCCGTCTTCAGAAAGTCACGGATTGCGTGGACCGATGGAGATACTCTATTTTCCCCACATACTATTAGCAAGGGCAGGATTGGACGCGCAGTGCCAACCTTGTCAGAATGCTACCGTGAATACGAACATCAGAATGTCTCTTCGTGGGTGGGTGAGGAGCTTAAAATATCAAAAAATCAAGGTTCCCCCCCCCTTTGTAAGACTCCTACCCTTCTTGCCCTCATTTGGACCAAGAGCAAACTTGATGTAACACAGCAATACCGTCAGTTTGGGCTACTCAAATTTCCTTTCAGATTTACCTGACTGCCATTCATTGCAACCTCGTCACTTTTATATGTATATATATAAAAAGAGAATCCATTTGGTAACAAGTTGTTCCATTATTTGTCCGGGTTTTTTTTTGTTATGGATGAAGTAGCCGGGGGGAATTGTCATCGTTGCGATAATGGGAACGGAAAGAGCGCGCAACGGGAGGCCGCTGCCGATCGACAAATGCCTAACGTGCAAAGGCAGGCATGTTTTATTCAAAATGGATTCATCCTTCTGCAGTTGACAGTGTGGGAATTCGTGCCAGCAAGCCATTTCAGATTCTTTTTTTTATTATTTTCTTTTTTTTGGGTAAAGGGTTGAAAAATATTTGCATTGCTGCATTTTTTTTAAAAATCATGTTAGGAAAACATTTGCATCTCTTAGCACCTTTCAGGGACACAATAGTTTTCAAAGGTTGAGGTTTGTATATAATTGTTAGGTTGGGCGACTGAGCGTGAGCTGTTAAGAAATATAGCTCTCGCTAAATAGCAAAAGTAGATAAGGTTGAGCAGCTTATCGAAGAGGAAAACAATGAACAACAAATGCCTTTTCTTCTGCTTCCCACCGTCAATCAAAGAGGAAGGGAAGAGGAAAACTGGTTAAAGTATTTGTACCATTATGTGATGTAACGCTGCTGGGATGAAGCCTGAAAATAGGAATCTGTGGATCTCTAGGGCAATTCCCTGTGCTGGCTGGGGAATTCTGGGAGTTGAAGTCCACCTATCTTATAATTGCCAAGGTTGAGAAGCTTTGCTCTGTGGGTTGGGGAGTAGTACCCTGGTGAAGGATCCAAACAGTGGCAATATTGGAGGGGAAAAACTTCTAGATTGGAACCCAGAACAAGGTATGACTGCAACGGGGCATGTCGAACTAGAAGACTAACCAATAATATAGTATGGCATATATATCGTTGCACGATTACCTATGTGGTCGGATTACTATGGAAGGCCAACAGAGATCGTAGAATTGTAGGGATGGAAGCGAAGTCAGAAGTCTTCTAATCCAAAAGGCAGGAGACCTTATACCATCTGGATCAAACGGTTGGTTGGCCAAGAGAAACCAGAAGTTAAGCCAACATTTTTATTTCTCTGCAAGCGAATGTATAGTCTCCTCTTTGAGTGTCCGCCAGGAGAACTTTATGGAAATGACCCTTTTCTTGTGGCTTTTGTGAGGGGAAGGCGGTGATGCTGTGCGTAAGAGACAGGACTAGACTGGGCTGCCTGGAGGGCTCCCAGTTGGGATATCAAAGGAAAAGTGTTTCAAACGGAGCGACTTGGGACGGCATCAAAGATCAACCCTGCAGAGAATCCAGGCCCTCGGAGACCACCAAAGGCTAACAGGAGCTGGTGTCTCTAAACAAGAGAAGAATTTGGGATTATGGAAACGCAGCTGGGCTTCCATAAACGTGTCAACTGAGAGAGAGGAGCCCTCTTCCAAATTTTGATTTAATGCATCCCAGGCCCTGCCTGCCTGCCTGCCTGCCTGCTATAAATAGCCCTTTCCAAACAGATTAATCCAAAGCTAATTCGCCTGCCTGGCCACGTAGCAGGCGAGCCACGTTTCCAATTCACTCAGGGGTTATAGAGATGCAAGGCCTTTCACCAGCTGTCTGATCAAAGATGACAACAGTCTGGATTTGGGGTGGTTGGCATCCGCCCAAAACCTCTGCTGAGAAATTAAGAGCAAAGGCAGGATTTTTTCCCCCACTTGGATATTCCTTCTCCTTCTCCTCCTCCCTCCTGCCATTTGTCTCTTTTATAGGGCATTTGTGGTAGAACCAACAAGCTGAGTCACTGTTCGGAGGGAATCTCGGATTTGTTCCGAACTGCTGCCGGTAACAGAAATAAATAACACAGGTAAGAGTTAGGAGTTAAATTCTCCAGTCCTATGTCCTCTGGAGGGTCTGGCTGATATTTATGTCCCTCCCAGCTGGGGAGAATGGGAGATGTAGTCCAAACAGCCCAGGTCCTTTTCTTGCACAGCTTAGTTTGCACATGCTGTTCATTTGACCTTCTATCCTGATCCTGGCTTGTATCAGTCCTATAGCGACGACTTCCCTAGCTTTTCTAGAGAAATCATTCCAGATTATCTGCCTTGAACGTCAACAGGCCAACTTGAGACCCTGTTCTGTAACGGAGTAACTCACACCTGTCTTCCTCGCCAGCTAAAAACACAGCTCCAGTTCTGTTTTGTTTTTGTTTTTTTGTAGACAGAAAGCCACCATTGATTTTTTTTAAAAAAGGGAGAGAATTAAGTAAGGGATCTAGTTGATGGGATTAGAAAGGAAGAAGTGATGCTGCATCTTGGAAGACCCATCCATTGTTAAATTTCCAGGATTTAGGATTCCAAGCTTAACTGGAAGTGCACATTCCCTAGGGAAAAAGGCAAAACTTTTGGGGAGGGGGGTTAGAGTGAGCATAGGTGTGGAATTTTGAATGTTGGCTGTTGGGTGCCCCCTGGTGGACAAGTCACTAAGTATTTGTCAAAATACTGGGACTACTGTACTTTCCACCACCTCCTTAAGAAACTGTCTATCTTTCCCACAAAACTTTTCCCCCCTGCCATTTATTTTTATTGCCAAAGGCTACTCAGTGGATTTTGGAAGCTTATTTGAGCCACCAAGGGTGTTGTGATGTGGACCCAGCCTTCGTCACCTGCTTTCTGGAGCTTTGGGGGAAAGATCAGAATTGAATCTGGAAAATAATGGCTTCTTCTTCTTCCTTTTTATAGCCTAAAGGAAAAGAAATGATGGACCTGGCTCTGCAAACTGTTATTTTGGTCTCACAAGCATGCTGAGTCTCTTCAGACGGAGCGGGTTCTAAATTTGGCTTCATTCGCAGTCAAGACAGCTCGGTGTCCCTGACAAGTTTTTATTAATGTCTTGTTTGCAGAGAGCTGGCTGTTCTTAGGGCAGGCAGTTCCCGCAGGGGTGCCAGATTCTGCAATGGCCTTCAAAGGCAGGTGTTTTTCAAAGGACTTGGCCCCCAAAGTAAACATTTCTTTGGATGGCAGCAAAAGAGGGGATCTCCTACAAGAGGAAGGGAGTTCACTGGGCGCTGCCAGGCTGTTTTCTTCCCATGCTTTCGTCTGCAATCTTTTTGCACTTCCCAGTCTGACCAATAAACACCAGGCTTTCCTTTGGGTTTGTCACCCAAGCCTTTAAAACAGCTGCAACCCCGCTTGGATTTCACCAGCTTCCGGAACTTCAAAGTCTCGATTTGAGCAAAGGGTGTGCAAGTGGCTGAGTCCCAAGGTTTGGAAGAGAGCATCCCTCACGGGGTCTTCTTGGGATCCAGATGGCATCCTCTAACGGTCCGAGTGAGGGAACCCTCCTGCACAGACCAAGCTGCCCAAGAAGTGGAATAGCAATAGGAATAGAATAAGGAATAGGAAATCAGAATAGAATAGAATAGAATAGAATAGAATAGAATAGAATAGAATAGACTTCTTCATTGGCCAAGAGTGATTGGACACGCAGGCATTTGTCTTCGGTGCAGAGGCTCTCAGTGTACATAAAAAGAAAAGGTACATTTCAAACGGTCCATACAAGCAGCGCCGAGAAACCCAACCGCTTCTCCTACAACCCCGGCGTCCGGGCGAGAGAGGCTCAAGGGCGGCGGCGGCGGCGGCGCCGGGAGGCAGGGAAGCGGCTGGCCGGAGGCGGAGTTGGCCCGCCCTCAGCCGGGCGGCGGTGCCAGGAGGTGGTGCCGCGCCGTCGTCCAAGCGGGCCACTTTGAAAATGTCCCCATCCTTTGGCCGGCGAAGGCGAGGGCGGTCGGCGATCGCCCCAGCCGCCTTCCCGGGGGCGCCGCCGGGGCCGCCGCGCTGAGAGCGAGCACCTCGAGATCCGCCCCATGCCTGCTCCCAGCCGGCCAGCATGCTGCCTTTCTGCCTCTTGGTGGCCCTGCTCTGCCCGGGCGTCGGGGGAACCGAGCCGAAGCGGGAAGAGCCGGGAGGCGCCGTCGGGGAGCCGTGGTGCCCTTACAAGGTGCTGAGCGAAGAAGGCGGCGGCGGCGGCGGGGGCGGCCCGGGACGGCTTTGCTTCCGCAGCCCGGCGCTGGGTTTCCAGTGCGCTCCGGAGCGTTGCACGGCTCACCGCTCGCCCGGCCGCGCCTTGCTGGCCAACGTGCTCCGCAACGGCAGCGTCTTGCTGCAGTGGGCCTGGCCGGCCGAGCGGCTGGCTCCGCTGCGGGGCTTCGTCCTCTCCTGCTCGTGGGAAGGCGCCTACACGCGTTTCCAGTGCGACAGCGTGCGGCTGGGCGCCGCCTGCCGGGATTACCTGCTCCCGGACCCGCACGGCAGCGTCCGCTACCGCCTCTGCCTCCGGCCCCTCTTGGCCGACGCCGACCGCAGCGGCGGGCCGGGCGAGTGCGTGGAGTTCACCGTGGAGCCGGCCGGCATGCGGGACATCGTGGTGGCCATGACGGCCGTCGGGGGCTCCATCTGCGTCATGCTGGTCCTCATCTGCCTCCTGGTGGCCTACCTGACCGAGAACCTCACGCCCGCCTCGGCCAAGCGGGGCAACTGAGCCCCGGCATCGGGGATCCATCCGTCTCACCCCTCCGAGCTTCTCCTCCGTCCGTCCGTCCCTTTGGCCGGGATTCAGCGCTTGTCCCGGAGCCGGCAGCCTCCTTTCTCAGCTGGAAAGGTGGGGGGACTACAAGTCCCGCAAGTCCCGGCCGGGGCTAAAGCGCTCGTCCCGTATGGAGGCTGACTGAGGCATTCTGGGAGCCGTAGTTTTGACAGAAGCTGGGTCCACGATTTGGAAAGAGTAGGGGTTCAAGAATGACTCCCCCCCCCCCGCTACTAAATGGTTTCTTCTATTGAGGATTAGACCACAGGCATACACCCCAGCCGCTCTTCTGGGTTTTGGTTTGGCAATCTGGACCTAGCCCGGGAAGATGGATTGGATGAGAGACCACCAAGAGATCTCTGGATTGGAAGAAGAACAGTGGGAGTTCAAGATGACCTTTCTTCCCCCCCAAGTAAAGGGTTTCTTCCATTGGGGATTAGACCACCCCATCCCAGTCACTCTTCAGGCTTTTGGTTTGGCAATCTGGACCGAGCCTGGGAAGCTGGATTGGATGGGAGACCATCAGGAGATCTCCAGATTGGAAAAAGAAAAGCAGGAGTTCAAGATGACTTTTTTTTTTTCAGAGTAAAGGGTTTCTTCCATTGAGGATTAGACACACACACACACACACACACCGAATCGCTCTTGTGGCTTTTGGTTTGGCAATCTGGACCGATCCCAGGATTGGATGGGAGACCACCAGGAGATCTAAGGAGGGCAGGCTCCCAGAAGACGGCAGTGGCAAAACACTTTTGTAGCATGGCTCAAAAAAAACTTGCCTGGGTGCATAGCCATCACGTTGCCGGAGTTGAGCTGAACTAGAAGATTTCATATTTGCCTTTTTGGGGGGAGCGATGAGAAAATACTGGACTGTCCTAACTGGTTTCTGACTTACAGCTGGCTCTTCACCTGGTCCTCCAGCTACCCGGAGATGTTCATGGGGGGGGGGGGTGTCTCTTGGGATGGCTGCTTTGGGAGGGGGGAATGACTTCTCTTGAAAGGTGTGGCTGGCATCGATCGATCCAGAGGTGACTTGCCATGATTGCAAGGCAAACTTTTCAGCTGATGGTTGGATACAAGCAGTTTCCACACCTTGGGAGAATCCGTGGGGAATAAGAGCAGCTTGCCAAATTTCCCGTGGGGCGTTTTCTGTGCAGGGATTGCTGGGCTCGAACCCAGAAGCTGCTGGGTGCACTTCCTGAAACCCTCTTCAAACTATCCCAGCCACATGCATTTGAAAAGCCTTCATCTGAATTTGAACCTATCCAGAACCTCCATTTTGAGATCCGGATGTGGATTTATCCCTGCCAGTAGGGAAAGCTGATCATTCCTTGGGGCTGCAGCTATATGTAGCAATTTTCCCCATTTCCTAGTGTTTCTCCGATTATCTTGCCTTCAAACCTTCAGTAAATGCTCCCCTTTCCTTTTTTTTTTTTTTAAATTAAGTTTCAGGCTGTCTAGACAGATACTGAATTGCCTAGCTTCCAACTCAGTGTCAAACAAGTTATATGTATAATCGTTCTGAGAGATGAATTCAAGAAATTGAAACCTTTTTGAGGGCTGGTTTAAGAGAGGATGATGGGTGTGTAGAAACACGTGCTTTAGATGTTGCTGTTGCCGTAGAATAACATCTGTTTTTCCCTGGATCAGTGCTCGGGAGAAAAATGGTCGACTTTGTGTTGAAATAGTTTCATTCCATTCTCTGAGATGCCTACTCTGTGCAATAGTGTGCAGGCCTACTCAGAAGTAAAACTTCATTATTCAATGAGTTTGCTCCCAAGGTAAGTGCACATTCAGTTCTTAGTTAAGCATCCTTGGATCCCTATTCATGTGCTTGAGGATGTGGAATCTAATACACTGTGAAATATTAATCAATGTGGAACATAAATACTGAGCAAAGTAAGCTTATTGCATAAAAGTGGCAATTACAAGTCTGGTCAGTTTCAACTGTAACAAGTAAAATCATTTATTAACTTATATCCCAGTTTTTCTACCATCAGGGAAGGATGACTAACAGAAAAAAAGAAAAGAAAATATAAGCAATTAAAAACCTATGAAAATAACATTATTAACATTCCTCTTTGGCTTTAATCTGAGCAGTTTTAATATTATTCCCTTCTCAACAATCCTGACTAAATACCCTACTGTGTTATGCAGATCTAATCTACTGTGGTTTATTTAATAATTTATGGTTAAGCAGTTTTGTGAATCCAGAACTCTAGCTGTAACTTCAATTTTCAGCTGGGGATAGCTTTTTAGGATATTTTTATAAAATTGCAGACCAGATACTTGATCTTTCAAATAAATATATATAGATATATATGAGAAACTCTTACTGTGAAAGAAGAAAATTAACTTTGTAACGAATGACAAAGTGGGTTTCCGGCAGAAGATGTCAACATTTCACTACTGTAGGTGGTTTTTTGCTTCGACTTTCATTCTGGCCCTTCTGTGTTGACATCCAAGTTCAAAACTGAAAAAATAAATAAATTAAAATCAGGACCAACTCAAGACATTCTACTGCCTGAAGCAAAGGGCAAAAGACTGGAATAGTAGGAGTGATACTTGGGAGGGGGGTGTGGGTGTGTATTTTATAAATACTGATTTATCTATAGACTTTTTATTCTGTCTCCAGACAAAAGGCTGACAGAATGATTAATATTTTTAAAAATGCAGTTTCTATTTTTACAATCTAAATTCTAAAACCACCCAGACGGAAAACAAGATGAGCAGGGGAGGAAAGAAAATGAAAAGCCCAAATAGCCAAGTTAAATGTTAGAAGCACCTAATAGAATTAGGTCTTTCAGCCGGCTACTCTGTGGGATGTTTAAGGGCTTTGAAAACTGAGATGATGCCACAGCTTTGAATTCTAAGAAGTAAATTCTACACTTGTCTCAGACTGTCATTCTCTTGTCTGCTATACCCCACTGGTTCGGTGATAGCTCCAATGTAGCCAGGCTATGTTAATCATAATTCTGTGCCTTCAGCCTGAATGTTGTCCTCTGCTTTTCCCAGTTTTTGTTCTACAGGATAATCAAACTCCTCCATTACTGTAGTCGCTTTCTTCACTAGGCGAGCTTGTGCACTTTTAGATTTGATGTCCACTCATTCTTTCCCCTTGCATTTCCAGTGGAAACTAAGGAACCCCAACAAATGTGTTACTTGTTTTATTTATGGTTGCTGCTAGTTTTTAAAAATAAATAAATAAATGCCTTTGAGGAGCAAGGTTTTTTCTCTGTCACCATGCAACATGAAGGAATGGGTTGAGAGCCATGTAAAGAAAAGAAGCTCATTGGCTCCCAGGCCTCTCCATCAAGAACCAATAAAAGCAGATTAAAAACACGAGTATGGGTCAACTTTTTTTATGTTTGCTTGGTAACAATTAAACCACAATCCCGGGTTTACAAAAGATGGGGCTTGGAGACATCGATATGGATGTGGCTGCTCAAGTAACATTTGTAACAACAATAATAGGACAAAAGTTGAAGCTGTGTTCTACATCAGCTTGTGTTGGATGCCATGCCATCATCTCAGGTTGTAGTCCTGAAGGTAGCAGAGACAGGACACCTGATGAGGTTTCCAGGTATACCTCACCACAGGTTGGAAGCTCGCCTCTCGAGGAAAAAGGCTGATCACACAAACTTGACCTTCAACTTGATAAGAGATGAATTTTCCTTTTGTGTTTGAAATCAATGCTTTATGCTGCTAAGGATGGAGCCTGGAGGAAGCTGGCAAAGAGGAGAAATCAAAATTTGGTGGGTGCACAGTCCTGGAGAAGGGTGGATATCTGTTTGTGTCTTTCTGTCCATAGGCGGAAGGTGCTGGGAAGGGGAATAAAGGCAGTAATTGATTAGGGAAGCAAATCAGAAATTGGCAGCTATTGGACAGAGAGATAGCTCCCTGATCAGCATACCAGCTTCCAAATCTATGCCGTCCTTCAAAATATATGGCACCCCCTGCATGATTGATACAGATTTCTTCTAGCAAATATATTTAAAAACAACTATTACTGGCAAGGAATTCTAAGCAATAATAATAATAATATCCTTATTCACTTTTTTTTTCTCTTCTGGTCTACCTACGTGACTGTAAATAACTTTTTCCCCTCTCATCTTTCATTCTTCCCTCCCCTTCTCTCCAAACGAAGGGTTTCCCCCTCCCCCCCCTTAAAAATGAGAGGGGAGAGAGAGAGAGAGAGAGAAAAGCCAGGATGGGGGAAGAGGAAGAAAACACCTTCCTCAGCCATACTGACAAATAGAAAACAGGAAATGGAACGAGGTCTATTTTTAAATCGGATGATGAGCACGTGTGAGGCAGGAATAGAAATGCAAGTGCACCAGACAGCTTTCTCGAAGAGCTGTAAATAAAGGCGGGCACAAGCTCAGGCCTAATTGTCAATTCAGGCAGAGGAAAGGGAAGGATAATGTGGGGATGGTGATGGGGATTTAGGGAAAGACAATGCATCTGAAAAGAGGGAGAGAGAAGGGCCCTGTGTGGTGGTGTACAGTTTTTAAGACTCTGGTCAGGGTGATTTAAACTCTGCTCTTTTACGATGATGATGATGATTACCTTGATTTCAAAGTAGGCTAAGCCAATTCTGGCTCTCTTTGGGAGAATAGGGCTGCTTAATTCCTCCTCACTGCCACCAAGAATGCGTGTTACGGGGGAACTCTTCTGAAACATCCCTCAATTTAGATTTGGTACTTTGTTGTTAGCTGCGGAGCTGTGTAAAAAAATAATAACGAAATATGATGCAAAACGCAGTGGAGGCTCATTTTGTTGCCCTGCTCAGCCCATTTTGGCCAAATTCATTGCTACATACGGATGGAGGCAGCCTTGGTAGGTGGTTGCCTTCTCCTTCTGCACCAGATAAGCTTGATTTACGCGAATAACCGTGATAGCTTTTTTTTTAAAGGTGTGGCAGCTCATTAAATTGGAAGTGGGTATTTGTGTGCTTCATGGGAATATATTTTGTACCCTCCCAAGAAAAAAAAAAAGCGGGTTGAAAATCTTAACGTGAAGATGGAGACAGTCTAAGACTTTTAATTTTTTTTTTCTTTTCCTGGTAAAGGTCTCTCAGCAGACTAAAGTTACGCATCCTAGAGAGAAACTGAGGTTCCAGCAAGACAAAGTCAAGAGAGAAGAAAGCGAGGGAGGCTAAACGAAGAGCTGCCCAGTCCTATTTCTTTGCTGGCCACTGGATAACCTTTCCTGGGAAAATCCATCTATTGTATTTCTTTAACCCTTTTCACTCCTTCCCGCCCTCCCCCCCCCCCACTCCAAGAATTCAAATCTTTGCAACATTTGACTGCCATCTAGTGGAGTCAAGATCTACTATTCTCAAGATCTCCCCTAACAGGGAAATGAGAGAGACGATGTCCCAAGAGTTAGGATGGTGAATCTAGATTTGAATCTACTATTATTAAATAGTTTATTATTAAATCTACCGCTCAGCCAACCCGCAAGCTGACTGGATTTATTAAAGGGAGGGGGGAAATCTTTCCGGGTTCTGGATCAGCTCCTATTAACTTCAGGCTGATGCCAAAAACAGTCATAGTCCAAAGCTTCGGGGGTCTGCAAATTTGTTTGTTTGCAGGAACAAACTGGGGCAGAAGCTTTGTGATGTCAAATGCCTGAGAATGTTTCGTTATCTGTCATTCCGGAAAAAAAAAAACAAACCCAAACCCAGATCTAAATCTTAGTATTTGGGCTCTTTCAACGGCAGAGCCATGTTGAATGCCAAAGTCTTACAAACCCCGGCTGTAATAATTGATAATGGATCTGGGTCTTGCAAAGCTGGGATTTCTGGCGAGACGGAACCAAAAGCCATTGTCCCATCTGTTGTTGGTCACTTCAGAGAGAGGCCAGAGGAAATTTATATTGGGGGCAGAGCCCTGGCCAAGAAAGGGACCTTGTTGAGTTATCCTGTGGAACGCGGGATTATTTCCTGTTGGGATGATATGGAGAAGCTGCTGAGATATATCTACAAATACGAACTTAAAGTGAAGCCCAGCACAAGGCCCGCGTTCCTTTCAGAGCCTCCGAGGAATCCGCTGAAGAATCGGGAAAAAATCACAGAGCTCATGTTTGAAAGCTTTAAAGTGCCGGCTTTGTATCTTGCAATCCAAGCTACTCTAGCTTTGTATACTTCGGCTCGTACCACCGGTTTGGTGCTGGACAGTGGAGACGGAGTAACCCATGCTGTCCCGATTTACGACGGATACTGCTTACCTCATGGGGTCTCCAGACTCCCTCTGGCAGGAAGGGACGTGACAGACTACTTTGCCAATCTCCTTCTGGAGAACAACCCTGGTTTGGTGAGCCGAGCCAAGAAAACCATGTTGAGGCTGATCAAAGAGAATTTTTGCTATGTGGCTTTGGATCCCAAGCAAGAAGCTCAGAAGAAAGTGGAAGAGGTCGTGAAGCTGCCCGATGGGAATACCGTCAAAATCCATCTGGATCTCTGCCAAGCGCCGGAAATCCTTTTTACACCCAAGGCCGTTGGCCTTGAGGCACCTGGCATCCATACCATGATCACCAGGAGCATCCGGAAGTGCGACAGGGACATTTGGGCTCCCTTATATGGGAATGTGGTCCTCTCAGGAGGGTCCTCTCTTTTCTGGGGCTTGGATGAAAGGATCTTCAAAGAGATTGAGCATCATGTCCCAAACGGGGTCCCCATACGGATCATAACGCCCCCGGAGAGGTCCTGCGCAGCTTGGGTGGGCGCATCCATCATTAGCAACTTGGTATCTTTTCAACCCATGTGGTTCACACAGGAGGACTACAAAGAATTTGGGGTGGCTGGGATTCACCGGAAGTGTTTTTAGGAAGCCGGGGATGTCAAATTCTGCTGACGAAAACGTAGAGAAAGTGTTTAACGGAAACCAAAAGCAAATTTTCAAAAAAAAAAAATGATTTGGGAGACTACTGTACAATGATTAAAAGTGCACAAAGGACGGTCAGTTGAGCAACACATGTCCCTTGGTTTTGGACAAGGTCTTTGTATTTGGATTATTTACGTCTCTTTAGCCTTGTTTTGAGGAGAGGGGTAGCTTTTATTTATTACTTGAGAAAGGGGTGCAGAGTATGAGAAAAAAATGTTCAGGCTTCTCCTAGATTTTCCTATTTTTTTTCCTACCAACAGGAAAGTGAAATTTCATAAGAGAAAAAAAGGATATAAAGGCAATTTGATGTTTTCTTAACCCCAATATATAGTGTGTTCGTCTATGTATGTATATGTGTGTGTGTG
>JAEANM010014625.1:1138-13928 GCA_017656035.1 Myanophis thanlyinensis
AAGATGTGGGCCTCCAGAGAAGTGACAGAAGATAAAGATGTGTTACAGAATACATACCCATTGTAAGTCAGTCATTTTTATTCTAAAGTATCAGCATATTCTCTCACTTCACAACAACAAAGGAAGGTTAAAAATATACATATTTCAAAAGAAATTCCCAATAACATAGAAAAATAGAAGCACTTTTCACAGTGGAAGAAAATTTATTGGAAATCGGGAACAGAAGTCAGCAAATAATTAAAACTAGACAGACAGATAATTATGGCACAAGACAAGAAACTAGGAGACTGTGAATTCTAGTCATTATCTCACTCTCTCTCTCTCTCTCTCCCTCCCTGCCCCA
Source organism: Myanophis thanlyinensis (assembly GCA_017656035.1). Taxonomy (NCBI): domain Eukaryota; kingdom Metazoa; phylum Chordata; class Lepidosauria; order Squamata; family Homalopsidae; genus Myanophis; species Myanophis thanlyinensis. Next base: position 1,482 of record JAEANM010014625.1, read on the forward strand.
TCTATGCATCCAGATACATACTATACATACATATAATCTATTTTACTGTGTAAAATTAAAATAAGAAACAGATTTCCTATAAAAATCTTCAGGTGTTTTGTTTAGTCTTAGGAGATGTGCGGCTTCTCTGTCTTTGTATTCCCTGTAAACATTGTAAAAGTGAGTGAGTGCAATAAAGTCTTCAGAGTGTGCAGAAAAGCTGGATCTGCCCATTCTCATTTTTCATTTCCCCAATGTTGAGAACAGGCATTTACCTTTCTTCCTTGCACACAGATAAACTCATATTTTTCTGATTTGGGGAAATAGAATAGGAGAAATGCACAACTGGCTTGGCAGGAAGTGTCACAGGGAGGGAGCTTATTTTCACTCTATGTAATATCTCTCACAGAACAAAGATATTTATGAAAATCCACATTATATTATTTTCTTTGATTTTGCTTCCCTTGAACACATGAGAATTATATTGTGAAGAAAATGAGAAATAGACCAAAGGGATGGATGAAGGAAGGCAAAGATGGGTATTTTAAGAATCCACATACTCACATTCAAATGTAAAGTTTCTGAGATAGACTGCTTCTATTTATATAAAAATCCCAAGATATGAGCAAGAAAAGGGAGCTGGCACAAAATTCAGTGTCAAATTTTCCCCCACTGTTTCTCACTGTTAATTTTCTAGTGATGTGTCTGAGTAAGTTGACACAAGCCTGTATGTTTTATCATAATTGGCATATATAGTCAAAGTCAGAACAGAGCTAGAAGGGACCTTGGAAGTCTTCTAGTCCAACCCTCTGCTCAAGGAGGAGATCCTATACAGATTTCAGACAAGCAGCTGTCCAATCTATTCTTAAAAACTTCCAGTGATGAAGCACCCACAACTTCAGAAAAGCAAGCTGTTCCACTGATTAATTGTTCTCACCGTTAGGAAGTTTCTCCTTAATTCCATGTTGCTTCTCTCCTTGATTAGTTTCCATCCATTGTTTCTTGTCCTGCCCTCTGATGCTTTGGAAAATCAGTTGACACCCTCTTCTTTGTGGCAGCCCTCAAATACTGGAATACTGCTATCATGTTCCCCCGGTCCTTCTTTTCTCTAGACCAGTGGTCACCAACCAGTGGTCCATGGACCACAGTGGTCCATGAGAAAATTTTGGGTGGTCCACAGAAAAATTATTTGCATTTTTTATATTGCACTGAATCAGGATCCTCAGGCAGTTAACTTAGCCTCCTGTTTAGTAGCTCCAACCTCTCCCTCCGTCACAGGAGTCCAGGCACCTCAGCAAGCAGGCTGAGAAACTCCGCTGCCTGAGAGGAGAAAAGCGCACTGGAGCCCAAACAGCCTTGCACTCCCACAGGTCTTCCCTCTGCTTGGAAAGCCTATGCTCATAGTCCTCAGTGAGGTACTTCTTCTGAGCCTCCTTCTTGAGCAGATCCATTTGAACTGAGCCAGCTGTTTTGCCAACTCTTTCTCATGCTGGCTGCTTAGTTCCAACAACTGCTTCTTGTTGGGGCCCTAAGGAGCCCCAGTAGGGAGGCGGGGAGTGGCTGGGAGTAGAAGCCAGTAAGGCGTCCCTCAATGTGAGTGACATCGAATTGGCCATGCCCACCCAGTCACATGACCTAGCCACGCCCACGCAGCCAGTCATTAAGCAGATCATATTAGTGGTCCACTGGATTTAAAATTATGAATTAGGTGGTCCCTGAGGTCCGAAAGGTTGGGGACCCCTGCTCTAGACTAACCATACCAAATCCTGCAAACGTTCTTTATATGTTTCAGTCTCTGGGAATTTAATCATCTTAATTGCTCTTCTCTACACTTTTTCCAAAGTCTCAGCATCTTTTTTGTAATGTGACCAAAACTGGATCCAGTATTCCAGGTGTGGTGTTACTAAGGCTTTATAAAATGGTATAAATACTTCATGTGATTTTGATTCTGTGCTTCTGTTTATACAATCAATGATTGTATTCACTTTTTTGGGGTGGGCTGCTGCCATGCACTGCTGGCTGATATTTAAGTGATCGTCCACTAGGACTCCAAGATCCCTCCCACAATTATTGTTTTTGAGCCAGGTTTCATCTCATCTGTACTTGTACATTTGGTTTTTCCTGCCTAAGTGTAAAACCTTGTACCTCCACATTAAATTTCCTTTTGTTGGATAGGGCCCATTGTTCAAGTCTGTCAAGATCCTTTTGGATACTGAGCTTGTCTTATGGGGTGTTGGTTATTCCTGCCAGCTTAGTGTCATCTGCAAATTTGATGAGGTCCCCTTCTATTTCTTCAACTAAGTAATTTATGAATATATTGAAGAGTACTGGACCCAAGACAGAATCTTGTAGTACCCCATTGCTTACTTCCCTCCATGTAGATGTAGTACAGTTAAGGACTACTCATTGAGTAGAATTTGTCAGTGAGTTACAAATCCATCTGGTGGTGATGCTGTCCATCTAACTTACCAAGAAGTAGGTTGTGGCCTACTTTATTGAATTACTTGCTGAGATCTAAATATACTATGTCTATAGCATTTCTCTGGTCAACTAATTTAGTCACTTTGTCAAAGAATGAAACAAGATTGGTTTGTTTTTAACAAACTCACATTAGTTTCTAGTTATAACTTTATTTGTTTCTAGATGTTTGCAGATCTGTTTTTTAATTATCTTTTCCAGTATCATCTTCCAAGGTATTGATGTTAGGCTGATTGGTCTGTAGTTTCCTGGATCTATCTTTTTTTTTCTTTTTTGAAGATGGGAACTACATCAGCTGTTTTCCAATTCTCAGGTAGTTCCCTGGTGCGCCAATATTTTTGAAAAATATGGTACGATAGTTGTAAAATAACATCTGCCAGCTCCTTCAGAACTCTGGGATGTAATCTATCAGGTCCCAGTGATTTATATTTATCAAGATTAGACAGGTGTTTTCTTACCATTTTCTTGCTTATTTTAATTTTTATTTCTTTATGTCTGTCTTCTATGGTTATAGTTTTTGGTAAGTTGGGCTATAGTTTCTTTTTGTGTGAAGACCAATGCAAAGAATGAATTAAGCAGCTCTGCTTTCTCTCTACCTATTACTTCCTTGCCTTCTTCTCTAGTGGACTATTCCCTTGATTTTTTTTCTTGTTATTTACAGTATATGTTGAAATAAACTTTTTCTTATTATCTTTGACTTTTGTTGCATGTCTTCATTTATTCTGAGCTTTTGTTTTCCTGATTTCATCTTTGAAAAGTATCTGCTGATAGTTAGTTATGTATTCCTCGTTCCATTTTTTTTGTACTTGTTCTTTTTGTCTTTCAGTTTATCAGAGAAATATTTGTGCAAACATTCTGGTTTCTTCTTGGATTTGTTTTTCTTTTTCAGTGGTATTGTGCTGGACTGAACTTTTATGATAATATTTTTCAGAGTTTCCCACACTTCTTGAGTTGTTTCCCCTTTAGGATTTTCATCCAAGGAATCTTTTCTAGGGTCTCTCTGAGTTTGTTAAAATCAGCTCTTTTAATGTTTAAGACACTGGTTGGAGTATGTTCTATTGCTTGTGTTTGCATTATATTGAATTCCAATATGAAGTGGTCACTCTCACCCAAAGTTCTGGCAACTTCAACTCTCTCTATCATTTCTCTATTAGTAAGAATTAGGTCCAGCACAGCTTTCCCTCTAGTTCCCTCCTCTACCTTTCAGTTCTAAGTGCTTTCCTTCCAAGAAAAGTGATACCATGATTACATATGCTCTGATATTATGAAACTTCTCTGCTAATGCAGACAAAATTTGATGACTCACTAGTCATCTAATGAATTTCTGAAAGAGAGAACATTTGAATTGTGCTCAGTGAAGGACTTGGCATCTGTCCATCTTGAAATGCTTACAGCTTATCAAGATTCTTCTAAATAGCAATGGTGTTTTTAAAGTGTTTACTATCCTATTTTCAGGGAAGCAGTGGCAAACTCATAGAGCTCATGACTACAGTGGAAGGAGAAGCTGATGAATGGATCAGTTCTTTAGAATTCTTTTCTGGAAGTCAATTCAAGATTGCTCACTCAAGTGCCCATCAAGTACAGCATCAATCTAGGTGATCCACTGTTCCCACTGTTGTTCAGCATAGGCTTGAAACCTCCTCAGCTAAATAATCACAAGTGCTAGATATGAATACAAATTCCAAAGTGGAAGTGCCATCAGCCACCTCCTCTATGTGGATAACATCAAGTTGTATGCTAAGAGTGAATAGAGATTGACTTGCTGATCCACCAATTCAAATCTACAGTGAAAACATTGAAATGTTATTCAGACTCCAGAAGTGTGGCTGGAAGATAGTCAAAAGAGAGAAGGTAGTTAAAACTGATAGGGTGGGACTAACAGCAGGCTACATGGAAAACATACAGATCAATTACAAGAACCTTGGTATCCCATAATCACATGAGATGTAAAGGTGAGGAAGACAGCAACCTACCACCCTAGGAGAAGAGCAACCAGATCAATGGGAAGAACAAGATCCATGCCATCAACATGTATGCCTGCAGATCATCAGGTACCCTCTATTCTGACCATAGCAGGACATGGAAGTTACTGATATAAAGACTTGGAAGCTCACAGTGTATGTAGATGGTATAGCAGAAAGAGGATTATTGGAGTCTGGTGAGTGTCAAAGCCATTGTCTTGAATGATACCAGAGCATCCAGGTGTACATCAGTAAGATGACACCCAAAGATAAGTTGTTGACAGAATGCCTTAGGCAACAGCAAACATGGGTGGAAAATCAAGCAGAGGAAGTGTCATCACAAGACATGACCCTGCAAGAGATGTATGATCAATAGACAGCTAAGGTGGCAGACAATGGAAAACCCTACCAGTGGCTGGAAAGCCTAGACAAACAGATAGCACTGGTCATAGCAACACAAAAACAAGCATTAAGCATTAGATCCAAAGAAACAGGGAACTACCACACTAGACAGGTTCCAAGATGCAGACTATGTAGAAAAGCCTCAGAGATAGTCCAACACATAGATGTAAGATACAGGTAGGAACAGCATGCACTGAATAATCCAACCAAATAACTGGTATTGTGTACAGGAACAACTGTACAGCACATGGGCTAGACCTTCCCAAATTCAAATGAGAGATTCCATAGAAGGTTGTGGATAATAAGAGAGCTAAGATCATGTGGACTTCCAAATCTAGATAGACAGGCAGGGACTAGTCGATTAGACGACTTCATCATAGTAGACAAGGATCTGAAGACAGCAGCCATGATAGATATAGTAATGCCAAGTGACAGCAACATCAGAAAGAAGGAATGTGTAAAGCTGGACAAGTGCCAAGGCCTGAAACAGGATGTGGAAAGTAAAGGTCAAAGTGTTCCCTGTGATAGTAGGAATACTTGGAGATGTGACTCCTAAATTGGGAGAGTGGCTTCAACAGATCCCAGAGCAAAATTAGAGCTTTCTGTCCAGAAGAGTGTGGTACTAGAAACAGTTAAGATACTGTGCAGAATTCTCTTCCGGGCAGAGGTGAAATTCAGCTGGTTCGAGCCGGTTCAGCAGAACTAGTAGTAGAAGTTTGAAATTGGCCCCGCCCACCAGCCGGAGCCCCTATTCTTCTTTATATGGGCTTGGGTTTTTTTTACTTACCTGAATCAGCTGTTTTGAGTGTCTGCGGAGCCTTCCTGATGATCCCCGCTGCCTCTGGAACCTCTAAAAGTTGTTTAAAGAGCAACACTGCAGTGTGTTTGGCGTGCATGCGTGTGCACCGAACTGGTAGCAAAACCGGTCAGATTTCTCCCCTGCTTCCAGGCCTAAATATGACTAGAACATTGATTTTGGAAAGTGATAAACACATTAAGGGGTCAGATGTACTTGAAACCAGATTTTGAAATTAATTACAAAAATACTTCCTGTTGATTGATTTTGAAATAAGTATACAAAGCTTTTCAATGGGAAAGTGTTGTTTAGAAAAAGAAAATAAAAAAATGAAAAGAAGGTTGAAGGTTGACTAGAGGGAATCAGAAAGAACTAAACTGTATAAATAAACAAGAAGAGTCTTATTAATGTTAAATGGAGCAACATTATTTGGCTGGAAGAATTCAAGGATATTTGGGAGCAATGCATTCAAGAAAATTCTGAGGCTGATTTGAATGTGAATCTGAAAATAAATTTTAAAATATTAGGCTATGATATGGAAAACAGTGTTATACTGGATTTATAAATGAAACTGGATGATGTCTTAATAATTAAAGGGATCATACAAATAATGAATCAGAAGTGATTCTGATTTAGATTTACAAAAGAGACATGTTAAACTTGTTTCTGAGAGAAAACAAAAAGGATATTATAAGAAATCAGCTTACAGGATACTATTTGAAGGGATTAAAGATGAAGATTCTTAAAAGTGAATGGAGAAAGCATAGCAGGTTTATTTGATTATGATTAAAATATAAACAGCCATTGGGTGTAATTGTTCAACCCTCTCTTGTTCATTTAATGGTAATAGTGTATAGTACAACCCTCGAAGGTTGTACAACATTTCCAAATATGTGGCCTATCTACAGCCTAACTTAAATAACTCATTAACAAGGGAAGTAGATGAGCAATAACATCAACAAAATGGTCTGAATATAGAGTGAATGTATCATGTGAGGAAAAAGCTGCCAGATATATCATATGACTAGTTGAATGCTTTCAAAATTTGATAATGCTACCACCATGAATATCAATACATACCTAAGAAGATGTATAAAGGCACTGTGATGCTGTTTGGTTCATGGCCCTCTATTCTGTCTACTGAGAGACCGAGAGCAAGTTTAGAGCAAACTACTACTCATTAAAAATGTGGCAGGTACTCATTTAAGAGGCAAAAATGGTTAATACACCCATTTTATCTATCAAATATGAATTAGCAGGAAAAATGTGCACCTGGGAGATAATTTAGTGTTTTTGCAATTAACATTGTAACCAAACTTTAGTTAATTGGTCAATTTGGAAAAGGAATCACACATTTATAAGCTAATAATAATAACAACCAAGAATCAGAAATGCTGTAGGTAATAGTAATGTAAATATTATAAAACAGTGAATAAGTTTTCTTCTATTATTCTCTAGGCAATGTGTTAAGCCAAAGTTTATGGAGCAGAATTGAAAATAATAGTTTTTTCCCATTCCAAACAGAAACTTTAAAGGTATTTTAAAAGCCCTATTATAAAGTAGCAGCTTCCAAAGAAGCAGCAAACATTTCAGATTAATAACGAACGTTATAAAAAACTGCAGGTACCTTGGAAAGCATAAAATATGAGGAAGGATGAACAGGGAAAAGCACTGCAAAAACATGAATAAATACTGAGCTGCATATGATTTATGAGATAATGATTATGCTCTTGTTTATTCATAAGGGTTTGAGATGCCTTCTGTAGTTTGAAAAGCACATGATTCCTAACACCGACATAGAGCGGCTGCAATTTAATGGGAATGGATTGGATACATCAATGGGACAGTACTGATTTCATATTGTATATTTTCAATTTGTGTAAGACTCAAGAGCAAATACTGCAGAGATTTTAACATGGGGCTTATTTGAGTATGGTCTAGCTCATTCTTCTTTCCAATTAGTAGAATATTTGTGTTGAAAACATACAAATTGCCTCAGACAAAGTAGATTATACTTTCAGCTGGATTCTATAAGCATTTTTATATTTTGTACTGAAAAGTTGTTTAATATTGCAGATGGCTTTGAAATGCATAACTCTACCCCCCCCCCCAAGTCTCCCACCCCCAGTCCGTTAAGGTTTCTGCACTTCAGCAATGGCAGGAATGATTTATAAATCTTTCTGTCTATAAATGTAAGATCATTATCATTATTAATGAAGTTAATTGCCGTACTGCAGCAAAACAGCCTCATCAGTTCCTTGATTTGCTCTTCAGCCTGACGACAAGCAGATAAAAATGTAGCAAACACATCAAACAAATGAAAAACCCAGACACATAAACAACATCATATTTCCAACAAATGGCATGCTTTGCATTTCAAGCTGTAATTTCTGTGCCTCAACTCTGGGGATTTTTAAAAATAAATGCCTCACCTTGTATACAAGAAAGCTGAATTTCTTTTGATTTGGGGCATTTTACTGATTCACGTTTGTTTTCCTATTATGTTTTCTAATGCACCAGCTTCTTTTTAAGTTGGCAACATTAAGTTGGTTTGTCTTTTAAGCAGGGTATGACTCATCATCTATCTCCTCATTAATCAAAGCAGTTTTATTGCTGCCCCTGATAAATTCCACAATTAGGAAATTTGTGGCTGTTGATTCCTTTAGTAACAGAACCAGCAGAATTCTGAACCTTTTCTGAAGCTTTCTTAGCCCCTGCTCCCTCTCTCCAGCCTTCAACTTCCATCATTTCTTTTAGATCAGTTAGGGTTTCATTTAACTTTTGTCGATAAAACAAAATATGTTTAGGGAAGCAACTGGACTTTACGCAAGGTTGTTAACCATTGCCTCAACAATTGTCATTGTATCCTAAAAGGAGGACATTTGAAAGCATATGTTCAATTCAGTTTTGATATTTGTGCAAATCTATGTTTATTTTATTGCTGTTACTAATAAATCTAGTCCATGGCTCTAATGAACCCAAAACTTTAAAAATTCCCTATACATATAGTAGAAATATGGTCCAATAATTTGGAATTGTCCAGGAGTAAAAGCGCTCAAAGTACTCCTTTATACATGATTGCAATATTTAAAAAGCAAAACGTGACATAAAGTTTAACAAGTGAAATTGTCATAAAGAGCAGCCAGCTTCCTTCTGAACCCAAAGCACACAATATTAGGTGTCTCATTCTCTCAGACAAGCTATTATTGTTTTCAATATTACTTGGAAAATAATGTATTTAGCTGCTCCAGATAGTAATAATCATCCAGAGAAGAACTTGGTATTTAAAATGTTCAGTTTTTATAACATTAAATAATGTAACTCAATCTGGCTGCAATTAACTTTTGTTTTTGTTTTTGTTCTTTTATGATGGTGCCTTGTTTCTCCTAAAATTAATTTTCTCCTTTCCTGATAGTCAATTTATATTTCCCTTTATCTGGGTCTCTTCATCTAGGCTAAGCCCCTGGGATTTTTCTTAAGAAAACAGACAGGTCTAATTTCCAGAAATCCTGTATAATTTTAGAAAGTATTAGGAAGAGGGTCTCAAGTCCTGCTTTTTTTGTCCCAGAGTAACATGTACCATTTTTATATTTGCAAAAATTATCATACCGTGGACTAATAGATCATGCTTGTTGTTTCTATTTTTAGACAGAGGCCACTTCACCACAGGTGGTTTACAGGTGTCTTCTGGTAACAACCTGCTATCACCGAGGCAATTTAAAGCTGTCCTCATTATAACAAGAGCTGGATGGTGGGAAAACATATTGGAAGTCACCAGTGAGGAACTGTGGTGAGTCTAAATCATCCAACATGTCTACAACATCTGGCCTAATTGGTGGATTTTTCTACTTTTTGCCCTTCCTGATAATCCATGTGAATGAATTGTACTTCAATGTTTGGGCTTGGAGTTTATCTTGAAGAGACTATTTCCCATCCTTTTCTCATTAGCATCTTTTGCCATGGATTTCTCCTTATTGCTCTGAATTTAAACAGGTGCTCTCCCAAAACATAAGATGCATATTTGACCATACTCAGCTTCAATTTATCTTAGAATCAGGAATTCTAGCATCATTTGCTCCCTAAGTTTCCTGCTTCCTACACTTTGGAGGTAACAGATTACTATCAAGTCAAAGATACCAGATGGTCTTCTATCTCCTTCCATATGGAGTTTCCATCTTTCTTTCATCTTCCTCAAGAAAAGGTTGTCAGCAAGGGATTTAGAAATATCCTAGAAGAACTATGTTTGGTGGTGTTTATCTTCCAACAGATCCTGAAATATGTAAAGCCCATTATTTTTCTCACTGAAGGACCTGCAATTTGCTTTTGGGAAGAAGAAAACTTCCAGATACTTCTTACAGTATCACCAAATTTATTTACCTGGCTTTATGATCGGGTGTAATATACCTGCACCATACCATACACATGAAGTACAATTCTTCCCCTTCTGTTGTTTTGAAAAGTTCTGTTCCTCAACTTCTGTATTCTAAACATTGGAATCATCCCATCTGTTGCAGGCAAAATTTAAGGAGTCCCTTGAGTTGCCAAATGGTATGTTTCACTGAATCCTTCAATGAGCAGAAAATGACCAAATCCCTCTATGTCTATGGAGATCCTCAGTCATACAGCTCACGGTTGTCCCAAAGATGCTTTTGAAAAGGCAAATGGAGTTTCTTTGTTTTCTCTTGAAGCTTCTTAGATGAGAAGTGAAATATCTTCAAGAAAAAAACAAAGAAGACCAGGTGCCTTTTGAAAAGCACCTTTGGGATGACCAAACCCTTAAAGGGTCAAAGTTAAACACAGCATATTTTTGCAAATTTGAATGTGCAGTTATTTATGGGTTTAAAATAAGAAAATTGTATGTGGCAGATGCAAAGATCTGGGCATCCTTTCAGTTAGTATTTTGCAATTCTGCATACTTTAAACAATTACTGAATTAAAGGAGTTCTGCAAGGAAGGGTGTGAAAAAAATAGCAATTGGCAATGGGAAATATGTGCAAACTGTTATTTCTGCTAAAAGAGATATTACAGGGATTAATTAAAAGAGTATCCAAATGCTTGGCCCTGCCAAATACACTGTTTAATAATTTTCAATCTGTAAAAATCTGCACATAAATATTAATTCTGTATTCAAATACGCAGAAAGATATCACAATTAACTACCATTTAGAGATTGTACCAGCTTTAGAGATCCGTTGAAATATGTATTGATCAGCTATCTTTTCTGCACTGAGAGCTCATGCCTATTTTGTTTATTTCCCATATTCTGATCCTCACAATGAAGGCCAAGAACTTCATGAATGAATCTTCTTTTACTTTTGTCAATGAGCAGGTTAATAGGATCCATTACAGCAACACTGAGAAGACCTTTTGTCTTTCTAGCCTAATAATGCCTACTTTGACTGGCTGCAACATTCTGGGGGTTCAGGCTCACGTTACCTGCTGTTACTTTGTTCTGCTAACTAAAGATAAGGAACACTAAATGGAAAACTTTTTCTATGCAAAAAGGGCTTTGCCACTGTGCTTCCTTCCAAGTTGGTGGCTGACTATCCTGATAGACGTAAAGGAGAAAGTGTGATAGTGTGATCAAAACGGAGAGATGGAATATTTATACATAAACAGAACCCAGGATAATCCTTCTGTGAAATTTTAAATTTTATTATTACACACTATGGAAGATGTATGATCACATTCTGATCAGTAGCTATTGGGATTTCTGTGGCAGAACAGATTGTTTTCATATTTGGTTGAAAAAAATTGAAAAATCATTCACTGTTTATATTTATCCTTTTTACCACTCCTGTTGGATCTTTGTTATGATCACTCATCACTTTATTAACTCATAATGGGAAATTGGTTGATTGCAGCAAGAATCACTCTGAAAAGACATACAAAATGGGAATTCTCCAAGCCTGAAGCAATGATTATGAAATGTATCTAGATAACATAGATTTGTGAACTCATGTTCTTTGTTCAAGAATGAGGAAAACCAAGGCATTTAATAAGATTTGGGTTGAGACCACAGTGCTTTTCAGACACATATCATTGGGAAGGAAGGAAGGAAGGAAGGAAGGAACGAAGGACGGAAGGAAGGAAGTAAGGAAGGAGAGTGTGCTTAAAGTAAGGAAAGTGCTTTAAAATAAAGAATTTTTTAAAAATATGATTCTTCAGTTTGAATAGCATAGATAAAAAGAGGAAATTTATTTCTCTGCCATATACTGTACTTACTATGTCCTATGTCAAGTTTATTATAAACAGCCAATCAAAAATCAAAAGGGAAAGTCAAACTCTTACGTTCTTTTACAAAAACAAACAGAATTCTTAAGAATCTTTTACACATGACCCATACATATATTATGCAGTGGATCTCTGCTCTAGAATATGCTCTTCTGAAGTGTATACTTGAAAGAAAATGCCACAACTTTGGAAGGCAATTAAGATGCAGTCCCACATTATCTGCTTCTCTTGTGCTAAAATGGGAACAGATACTAGCATCATTTGGCTATGCAACAAAGCATCTGATTAAAACAACAACAACTAATCCCCATATCCAAGTCCTGGTCACTCAATTCATCCTTCATTTATTCAAAATACAGAAAACTAAACCCTACATGTGAACAAATTACACAACTCCTTTGCTGTGCAGGTCATGATTATTTGATTCTGCTTATAAATATATTTTATGCTAACTAATTTGATATTTTGCTGTCTGTGTATTTTGCTCTAGCAGACATTTGGATCATTTATTTTATTTATCTATTTATTAAATTTATATACCGCACCCTCTCCCAAAGGACTCGGGGCGGTTCACAGCAAGTAAAATACATAGAAATA
>JAEANM010014626.1:0-13927 GCA_017656035.1 Myanophis thanlyinensis
AAAGAAAGAAAGAAAGAAAGAATCGAGGCATATCCCAAATGTCATTTTAGACTCTAAAAGAGAATGGATAGCAGTCAGGCCGGTTGTGAGCAACAGCTGATGCTAGTACAGCTGACTCTATGTGATTGTAGCCTACTACTCTATTTCTATCCCTGTTCTAGCTGGGCATTTCACCACATGTGTTATTTAAGCATATGTGTTGTGGTAAATAATTGCCACAGGACATTTGTTCTCTGTGGAAACAACTGCGGTCATAAGCCAGATGTAGCCTGAGAAAACTTTACGTTCACAGAATTGATGTTTGAAAGCTTGGTGGTAGGTGGGTGGGTTTTTTTTTTTAATAACTTCTTTCACAGAACTGGTAAAGCTGCTTATAATTAACATACTTTATCAGCCTTAGCAAGTGTTTAAGATCATGGACTTATCTTACCAGATCAGCCCAATGTCACCTGGTCTGCTGTTCTACTTAAAGAATTCTTGAAAGCCAAGCTGATGACATTGTCACTCGAGGGTGCCTGATGGCAAGATGGGTGGTGTACAAAACAACAATAATAATAAAATAATAATAAAAATAAAATTTGTTAGGGCAATTTCTTTTGCTCTTGGTTTTGGTTTTCCTGGTGTTCTTAAGTAATTTTTCATTGCAACTCTCATATTATTATATTGCCCAAAAAGTATGAAAATTATATTCCAAAACATCTGGAAGAAATTGGGCTACATAATTCTGTGCTTTTATTTTCTTCCCAAGTAGCCATAGTAGAGGATACTCCAATTTTTGAATGCAGATATTAAATATTGGGCTTCTTTAAATCCATTTGAATTTCATAAAGATACTAACATGTGAGTACTTCCTTTATTACTGTAAATTATTGCAAGAATTGTTATTATTGTAAACCGGTCACTTGAGAATTGTTATTACCAGTAAACCAGTATTGTAAATACAAGAAGTCAAGATCTGACACACACACACACACAGAGAGACACAGACAGACACACATCCCATGCATTTGAGCCTTTTCTAATCTTTCCCAGGTGAAAGCTGCCAATCTGGGGAGATTCCTGTATTATAGGCAGAGAACAATAAAGTAGCTAGTTTGAACTCTAATATGTGGGTTTAGTTGTTTGTACCTGACAACTAGACAACTACCATAGTGTGTCATCCTTATTGACTAGGAATTTGGGAAGAAGTAGTCCAAATATCCAAAGAAAATTTGAAGAGTTCCAGGTTTTCAAGGGTATTCCAAACTTGTTGACTATAATTTTTACTGAATGGTACACCAAATATTACTTAATATAACATAGAAACAGATTGCATTCTATTTATATTAACTTTAACTAACTAAATTTATGTTTAAATGTACATTAAACTTATATTAATAATTAAGTCTATCTAACTTCATTCACTCAATATTTTATTAGCTTCCACAATTGAATCAATTATCATTAATTTTTGGAAAAACCCACCAATTCTCTGTAAAGTAGCTTAAAATTAAAAAAATCAATGATCTATTGGAAATTATGTTTCAGTAGTAACATTTTGGTTAAGTAATGCATAAATGAAATGTTCATTAAATGGGAATTTCTCTCCCCTCTTCTCTCTTCTCCTCCCCTCTTCTCTCTTCTCCTCCCCTCTTCTCTCTTCTCCTCCCCTCTCCTCCACCCCACCTCACTCCACTCCACCTTCCTCTCTCCCTTCTCCTCTTCGCTTTCCTTCCATCTTTCCTACTTATCTCCTCCCCTCCCCTCTCCCCTCCATTTCCCTGTCCTTTCCTCTTTCCTTCTCCTCCCCCTCCACTTTCCTCTCCTCCCCTCTTTCCTTCTCCTCCCCTCTCCTCTCCTCCACTTCCCTCTCTCCTTTCCCCTCCCTATATAACCTCTCCTTCCCTCTCTTCCCTTCTCCTCTCCTCCCCTCTCCTTTCTCCTCCACTTCCCTCTCCTTCCCTCACTCCTTCTCCCCTCCCCTCCCCTCTCTCCCCTTTCCTTTCCCCTCTCCTTCCTTCTCCTCTCCTCCCCACTCCTCCCCTCCTTCCCTCTCTCCTTTGGAAGAGAAATTATGAAATAGTCTATCAGTGGACTGCAATTTCTGTATATGAGTAGATTGTTTATATATCTAACACAGCCTTCTTCAAATTGGTGTCTTGTGGGATCCCAACTCCTTACTCCTCCAAACTTCATGGACAATGAGAGTTAAAATTCAATATTTTTAATCCGTAGAAAGAAAGAAATCTTTGTGTCCTTGTGTATGCCTACAAACAAATGGGAAATGGAGGGATGATGGCAAAGGAAGATTTAATCCATTTCTTCCTACCTTTATTACATTTTTTTCCCATTTGACAAGTAGTGTGTGCACCTTTACCTGATTCGATGACATCTTGGTCTTTTCACTGAGTAGCTTGGCAGCAAGAGCTGGTCCTTGGTACCCTTCTTGCATTGGCAATGATAAAGTAGAAGATGAGGATGAAGGCGGATTAATCCAACTATCCATTTTTTCATAGACTGATAATGGTGCAGAGGTTCCATGTACTACTGAAGGAACCTGATAGGTAGTCCAAGGGTTGGTTGACAGTCGTTGAAAATCTTGCTCAGTGGCAGGAACCTGTGACGAAGTAAGAAGCTGGAGGCGATTGGCTGGTGCCAAGCCCTGCTTCCCAAGAAGCGAACATTTCCACCAACCTTCACTCCCAAGGAGATTCTGTTCAAGAACTATAAGGATGTCTCCTCTGCGAAAGGCCAGCTCATCCGGACACTCAGCTTTGTTGTCATATAAAGCCTTGGCCAAAGTATTCTGAAGAAAAACAAAGGAAAAGTAAGGAGAAGCTTCTTCTTTTCATAATTACTAAATTTATACTGAAGTCACAGTAAGGGTTTAAATAGGGAGGTGGTGGCTCTGTGGCTAAGAAGCTGAGCTCGTCAGTCAGAAAGGCAGCAGTTTGGTGGTTCAAATCCCTAGCACTGCGTAATGGAGTGAGCTCCTGTTACTTGTCCCAGCTTCTGCCAACCTAGCAGTTTGAAAGCACATAAAAATGAAAGTAGAAAAATAGGGACCACTTTGGTGGGAAGGTAACAGCGCTCCATGCACCTTCGACATTTAGTCATGCTGGCACACGATCACAGAGACATCTTCAGACAGCGCTGGCTCTTTGGTGATGAGCACCACCCCCTAGAGCCAGAAATGACTAGCACGCATGTATGGGGGAACCTGAGGGGAACCTGACTAGCACGCATGTGTGGGGGAACTTTTACCTAAAGATTTAAGTGAGACAAGGTTCAGTACCATATTCTGGAAGTCCTCTGTACCCTATTATTCACACTGTTATTTAATTAACTAGTCTACATTTGGGATTTCAAAGCTGCTAATTACCATTCTCACTCAATTGCAGATACAAGACTGATAGAGATGCTCTCACAAATAACAAAAAACTTCTGTTACAAAAAAAACATGTAGGGCTTTCTGTTTTAAACGTACAGTAATGTCAATATTGCAACGTGTTTAAATGAATCTGTAGTTCACACTGAGCCTGCATATGTGTATATGTGCTGGGTATGATCTATTAGATTTGATCTGATCAACAAAGGTTTTTCTTATCATCAGCTGTGTTTTCCATTCCTATTTTAAATCTAACTTCATAAAAGATGCTCTAAAACCACATCTTTCCAAAGCCTTTGGGGTTTCTCAAATCTTGTTACATGTACAATATTAATTTGTAGAAGCGGTTCTTTTGACCCAGCATTCTCTAGTTGCCTGCATAAATGAGGAAATATTTCTTGGTTGGTTTCACATTGCCCACACAAATGCATTGTTTTTCTTTTATGTGGGACCTTTTGAGAAGACCATGCCAATTCAAAATAAAAGTTACTAGGGCAATAGAAGAAACACAGGAAATGGAGATATCTATCTAACACAGGGGTGGGCAATTACGGCTCCTTCAGGACTCGTGGACTTCAACTCCCAGAATTCCTGAGCCAACCATGCTGGCTCAGGAATTCTGGGACTTGAAGTCCATGAGTCATGAAGGAGCCATAATTGCCCACCCCTAATTTAACATATCTGAAACCAATGTGACAACCCCTAAAATTGAGACTGATCAGAATCCCACAAAGAAAGAAAGAAACCTTAAGCTGTTAGAAATAGAATTTTATTAGAGATAAAATTCATCAACCATATACAGGATGTGAGAAATGAGTAAAGGGAAATTGCTGTCATAGAATGTAAAATTAATATTAGGTTCTAAACTTAGTATTAAAATATACCAAAGTGTGAACAAATCAGATTTCATATCTTTTCCACAAGGCTATCATGTCTTACCATTATATAGGAATTTTTCATTCATTTTTCATGTGTGACAACAACTCTAAGAAATGAATCAGGTGTGCAAGGTTACAACTGGTTGGAACAAATTACACATTGCTCATTTTTTCTAGAAATGTATTTATTCCTTGATTTAGAGAATAACCTATTCACTAGTTTTCAGTGTAACGAAAGAAATCTTGCTTCTGAAATTCTACTAAAGAAGAAGGGCATGATGGAAAAAATGGGATTAGTAGTATGTTGGTGATACAACCCTTATTTAGTTACCTCAGTTGTCAAAGAGCCCTCATTTTCACTGAAAAGATCTCTCTTGGTTTTCACCAGCTTTTCCCACTTTCATTAAATTCTAACAGAAGAGATCGAGAGGTTGGCTCCTCCTATGGGATTTTTCTTTTCAAAAGAAAAATATGTACATCTAGAATGGCTTTAGACAAAGAAAATATGAAAGAGAAAAAAATGATGTGCATAGCAGGTGGAAAACATCCCATCTCTCACAATTTGTGTATAACAATTGAGTTAGAGGTAATATTTCCTTGGGTTTTTCCTAAAAAGAGACTGTATTTTTTATGTCTCATATCTGGCTGTCATGGAGAAAACTATGTTGTCAATAAAAGTCAACAATGACTTGATGGCACTTAGTCAATTTCATGTCTGGTTTTTGAAAGAATGCATATGCATATCCCTTCTTTGCTTTTCAGATAGCTCCAGGCTTACTAACTGGGTGACTGAGAACTTCAATGATGGAAGGATTACAGAGGACCAACCAGCCAAATTTGTTTTCTATTGGAGACATCTTACCCTCTTGATGGGCTATTGTAGGGCTAGAATGTCACTCTTAAGAAACAGTTGGGGAAATGTTCTTCCCCTGGAGAATTCAAAGAAAGCTTCTAGCCAACATTTTTCTCTCCACAAATTTGGGACAGAATTTCAGCTCTGCTACCTACAGGTTTTCTTTACTCCATGCTGCCCAAATGCCATAGACAGCAGGTGCTGATGGACGGGTCCCTTAAACCAGACAGCAGCTCTCAGGTTTTGTTGGGATTAAATAAGATTTAATTATCAGACCGACTGGCTTCTATGAACAATAAAGAGATCATTATCTTGCTCTTGGCTTCAAGTTGCAAAATAACTTGGGCCAGCTTAACCTATGAACTATTTTTATTTTCAATTGGCAATGAAATCTACAATAACAGGTAGAAGATGTTGACACAAGCAATAAAGTCAAGGCTTTTTAATTTGGGATCCACCATGGCAGCTCACGGCTGAAGGAATTATTGTTGATCTGTTTGGGAGCTGCCTTTGGAATGGAAAGAGTGTATACTGCAGTTCATAATTACTCAATGAAACCTTGAACCAATCTGATCATAACTATAAACCTAGGATTGACTTCTCAACCTGAACTACTCATTTTATTGAGTTAAGATGAAGATTATCTGATTTCATTTCCCATCTTAGGCCTCAGATGTCTTTACTTAACAATATGAGTGCCTGCTGTCAAATATGATATGAACATGTACTATCCAGAATTATTGGCTGGTGAAATGTTCTGTTTGCCACAAGTACTGATTAAAAATGTGAAAGAAACTTCTAGGACTGATCACTAATCAAGGAGAGAATCTAGAACTAAGGATAAATTTCCTGATGGTTAGAACAATTAATCAGTGGAACAACTTGCCTCCAGAAGTTGTAAATGCTCCAACACTGGAAATTTAAAAGAAGAGATTGGATAACCATTTGTCTGAAATGGTATAGTGTTTCCTGCCTAAGCAGGGGGTTGGACTAGAAGACCTCCAAGGTCCCTTCCAACACTGTTATTCTATTGATTTCTATTCTATTTCCTCATCAACTTTACTAGATTTTATTCCTTCCTATTCGCAATATTGTCAAGAGCCATTATGTACATCCATATCATCATAGGCTTCATAGATTGAGGAAGAAAATTCAAAAATTGGGGAACTCAATCTTCCACCCATCCTTCCAGTTTATGGGGGGGGGGAAAGAATGGATGGAAAGCAGAATTCATGAAAAGATTTGAGTTCTTGTACCGCTATCAGCTTTTTTTTTAATAAGGCTTGGTGGTAGAAGGACTGGAAAGAAAATGTCTAGCATGAGCATCGTGATTTAGAGTAGTAGAGCTTCAAATTGAATCTCATGGGGATTAGACTTGAAGATCCTAAAATAATTTCAAACCAAAATTTGATCATTGTAAGAGGAAGTGAGAGTGTTGCTAAGCGGTGGCCTAATAAGTTACTTAATGAAAAAATCAGGAAGATCATTGAGTCATAAAGTTCATGGCTTTTCTGTCCATACATTAATGCAGAGCCTAAGGAAAATAAAAAGATGCACTTTATTTTTGACAAAGAGTTCAAATATGCCTTTATAGATGTAAGAGAGACTTGATTGATATCGTAATTGAAAAATACAGTTTACTAATAAGAATGGAAGCAATAGAAGGAGAGTAATGGCACTATGTGTTAAAATATCCGCACCTCTTCGGGTGCACCTAATGTGGTGTTATTGTTGATGGAATCAGATGTTTATTAAACCAGCCCAAGGTTTTTTGGGGCTTTCTGTAACCCTGAACTTAGAATAACTTTATTATCACTTTAAATGTATACTAATCAGCATACCTTAAAATGAAATTTCATTGCAGACAGCTCTCAAAGGGAGCCACAAGGGTTACTTCCAATATACACTGCATAAACATGACAAAAATATGCATATATTCACATGAATAGAATAGAATAGAATAGAATAGAATTCTTAATTGGCCAAGTGTGATTGGACACACAAGGAATTTGTCTTCGGTGCGTATGCTCTCAGTGTACATAAAAGGAAATGGTACATTTGTCAGGAATCATAAAATATAATACTTCTTATGATTCCTGATGAATGTACCTTTCTTTTTCTGTACTGAGAGCATATTATATGACACAGAGAAACAACACAGTCTAGTTTGGAAGTATACATGCACATGGTGAGAAAAATTAAATCTTGCGAGTTTACCAGACGGATGGCATAGGGAACAAAAGATGTAACAGAATCTGCTAGTCCTGATAGAAATGCTTTGAAACCTCCTTCCAGAGCAACAGAAACAGACCATAAAGTAGATGTGTGGGGTGTCTAACAATGCTTCGAGCTCTAAGAAAAGAATGGACTTAATTTTTTTTTTTTTTAAGTAGATTAGCAAGGCCAGATGTACATTTATCCAACCTGAGGCTGCTGGGTGCCTTGTCATTCTGGTAATTGTTTTCCAAGATATGCAGTTAGATTTGAAGAAGAGCATTCACAAGAATGGCAGAATCATGCCTTAAGCCCTGAGAAAGAGGATAGTATTAGGAAGAGATCCAAGATGGCTCCTTTCTGACTCACTAAGGAGCAGGGCAGGGTCAAGCTGCGATAAAATACAAAATGAAAGTTCCGTTACTGTAGCCCCGTGATGGCGAACCTATGGCACGGGTGCCACAGGTGGCACACAGAGCCATCTTGCTGGGTACACAAGCTGTGAGCCAATTTACCTCCAGCTGAGCATGCACATGCGATTGCACATGCATGCATGTGTGATTGCAGAGACCCAGCTGGTGTCCAGGCCTCCACTGTGCATGCATGCAATTGCAGCAGGAAATCCAGTTGGTCTTTGGAGCTCTCTTGTGCATGCACATGCAATTGCTCATGTGCGCATGAGTGCCTACGCACAACATGCATGCATTGCATGTGCAAAAGCTGCATGCATGTGCAGGCGGTGCAGTTGCACATGCAGCACACATGGAGGAAGCTGCATGCAAGTGCAGATGACACGCAATGCGCATACTTTTCGGCACTTGGTAAGTAAAAGATTCGCCACCACTCTGTAGCCTATCTCAATTGAATTATAGTTGTGGTCTTCTTATGGAATTGGTCTCTTGATCTGGTCATAAGGCTGACACAGGCTGAAAAAAAAACAGAGCTAGGAGACAAAGGGCATGGCAGGCAGCCTTTCCAATTAAATCAACACCAAAACCAGGCACTTGCAACCGTAATGAATAAACATGATGGAAACGCATATGCCAGTTTTTAAAACAAGGGTGTGCAATTAATGAAAAGCAACCTGCTTTGCTTGGAGTTCCCTTCAGCTTTCACTGTAGTACCTCTGGGTTTGATAACAGCTCTTTGTGAGTAACCTCAGCAGGGATGTCTTGCACTGGTGATACGGCTGAGCAAAAGCTGCATCTTTATTTCCAGTATCCTTGATTCTTTTCCCATCAAGGAAATTGTTGCACATAATTTGCCTGACTATCTACAAAGAATTGTCCAACTTAATCCATGCAGGTATTCCAGCAGGATTAGAATTCCGTGCCCTCTTGGGCTGTTTGTCCTTTAAATATTTGCGGCAGAAAGACATGATAATAACATCGGTCCTAGAAGCAGTTCAAAGGGATACAAGAGGACTTCAGGGGCCACTGAAATACTGGCCACACGCTTTTTTCCCCACGGAAGAATTAAGAGCATGAAAAGCGTGATATGACATCTCAGAGGTTTGCCGAGGACAACTGGTTAGAGAAGGTGGCATTGCTAAAGCTTCTTCTTGTTACTATGCCAAAGACAATAAAACACATTAAAAGACTGAATATTGATGCGGAGAAGCAGAAAATTGGAGGCAACACAGCCCTGCAGAGCTGCAACCAACCAGTTAATTGCACAACAATCAGAGCATTGGATACGTCGTTCCCATCCACCAAATCAATTCCTTCATGGTGTAGAATCAAGGGGTGAACACTTGGCATCCCCATCTGCTATCTCTATTCTGTAAGTTCTCAACGGAAAACCCAAAATTAGGATCAGAATTTCCATTGCTAAGCAAGGCGGTTGTTTAGTGGGTCGCACTCGTTTTGCAACCTTTTTTTGCCCTGGTGGTTAAATCAAATCACTGCAATTGTTTAAGTGACTCATGCATTTGTTAAGTGAAACTGGCTTCTTCCATTGACTTGTTGGCTTGTTGGAAACCGGCTGGGAAGGTCATAAATGATGATCACACGAAGCCAGGACACTGAATGCCTTTTGCCAAATGCCTAAATTTTGATCATGTATCACGGGAATGCTGCCACAGACATTTGTGCAAGGACTGTAATTTCAAACAGGAACTAAATGAGTGGTTGTAAATCAAGGGCTACTGTAATGTTATACAGCAGGGCTGTCAAACTCAAGGCCTGGGGGCTGGATCTGGCCCACAGGGTGCTTAGATCTGGCCTATGGGGCCACCCTGGAAACAGTGAAGGACCAGCCCGCAGTGCCTCTGATAGTAAAAACAGAGCTTGGGAGGAGCGCAGATAGTCCTCGCGAGCTGTTTTCTCTGGCAGAGGCTTGCAGGAGGCCATCGCAGCTGAAAACGGAGCTTGGGAGCCTGTTTTCAGTGGCAGAGCACTTGGGCCACACAGGTGCCCCTGACACGAGTGATGTCCGGCTGGTCAGGCCCATCCGGGCCATACCCATCCCAGCCCCCTGAGGTCCAACACAATCCTCAATGAAATTGAGTTTGATACCTTGTTATACAGTATGCATAAAAGAATTCAGGCTGTAGTATCCAAAGGCCATTCCCACTGGGACAGTCTAAGCCAGTGGTGGAATTCAAATTTTTTTTACTACTGGTTCTGTGGGCATGGCTTAGTGGATGTGGCTGGGGGGTCATGTGACTGGGTGGGCATTTTCTATAAGCAGGGCAATAAAGATTAAGCTAGAAACAACACCAGAATGTTTCTTTCCTGCCTTCCTTACAGGATTAACCCTGTAAAGTGGAAAAAAACAAAAGGAGATTTCTTCTAATAACTGATTCTCCAAACTGCTTAGAAAATTTACTACCAGTTCTAGTAAACCTGCTAGAATCTGCTGAATTTCACTTCTGGTCCAAGCTAACTATCCACAGTGTGGATTCCAGTGGCTATGGGAAACTGTGCCTTTTGATATGAGGACAGTGTAAATAATGCAGATTCTTGCCTATAGTTCATCTCTTAGAAGAGAATATTTGCAGTTCAGGGTTGAACTGTGCACTGTGCACTAATGGCCTTACCTAGTTTGGTAATGAAAGTTCTGCAAGAAAATCACCAACCTTGGAGAGTACCAAGGACCCAAGAATTCATCTCTTCTTTGTACCTATCTCCCCATTTTTGCCCATCTTTGGCTTCCTTTTTGCCAGTTAACTATATTTTTTTATGCTTAAATATATGACATTTAAGAAATAAACATCAAGTTATATTTTTTGCTAGCTCAGCTGAGCAGCATGTCTGCTTGCTCTGATCTGTGTGCTGCATATAAACTAAACTGGAAATTACTACCCACTTGCTCTTCCAACATCACAGAATAGGAAGGCCTGTCTTAGCGATTCTTAGCAGTTTGCAACCATTCTTAACTGCTTCCTTTACTGCTTCCTGGGCCAGTGAAGTGGATGAGAGCCTGCTAAAAATATAGAAGCTGCTGCTTAAGGCATCGTATTTATGCCAGTGTCACCATCCGAAATAGGACAGTGAATGTATATTAGGGCTGAATTCCAAGACTTTCTAAGAAAAAAGCAGGAGATCTTTCTACTAAATAAATATTTAAATAAGAGTAAAGGCATCGTGTAAGTTCAGTTGAGATTGCTAAATTGCATCAGAAGCATACAGCTTATATTTTTACCATCACATTTGCTGAACAGGAACAGCTGCTCTAGTGAATTAAGGGAAGAAATGCATTTGCCAGCTCAGCTTGTATCAGTGTCCTGTTGTTGATAACATCCATTTCGTCTGCTGAGATGGCTTAGAAACAATGAGCGCCTTCTTCTCCCTGCGTGATCATCCTCCCCCTTTGCCTACCGTAACAGCTGCCAAAGATGGACAACAGGCCTGTTTGCCTCATGGAATAATTCTTTTAAACAAATTGAGGTGTTCCAACAAATATGTCAGCCCTAACGTTCTATTTTTCCAGTTCCCCCAAAAAATGCCTCAATCTCGCCAAATAGCGCAATTGCTTTCCGATGCACCCTCCATGCACATTTGCACTGCGGAAATGAAAAATTACATTTTTAATGTAAGAATTAATTTTTTACAAGGGTCAGGTGTTGAGTGAAGATATGACATTCTCTGGTTGTTCGGATGAGTAATGAAATGTCTGCCAATGAAAAATCAAGCTTAGAGAATTTCTACAACCCTGAGCTACATACAGATGAGATAAGATCACTTTTATTGTCATTTTTTTACTGTGAGCACATTGGCCCACATTAAAAATGAAATTCTGTTGCCGGCTCTCAATATCTATATTTGCCTAAACACATACATAACACACATATACACATAGTGAACTACCAATTTACTTGTTCTGACCCAGGCTTAACAGAACCATGAAACAGGCTTCTGGTCCTGAAAAAAAAAACCCTTTTTATTTGGTTACTGTGAATTCTTATCATTCACATCCACAAAAGTCCTGGCAGTAAAACTTTCAAGGTTTTATTGCAAAAACAGACCTTATCAGTCCTTTGATAGTTGCCAGGCTGAGTTTCCAGTCAAAATATTTGGCAAGGAGACTCTGTACAGCACAAACTCACATAAGCAAATCTTCACAATAATAAGCAAACTAATTGTCTCCTACAAACACCACTCCCTTTTGCTCCTATTTGTTCCCTATGGGAGGGGCCATTCAGCATCCACTTGTGCCTTTACTTCCGAGTTGACCCTTGTTCCTTAGTTGTGCCCTTCTGACAGCTCTGGGCATATGTGCATCTGAAACAGGCTCCAGCTGTTCTTCTTCCCCACTGATCTCCGACTCCAAAGGCAGCTGATAACTGTTGGCTGGCCCTGGCCCCATCTCTGCCTCTGACATAGAGCACCCATCCGAGCCTTTCCCTGACTCCAGGACTGGCCCAAGGACCTCACAAACCTCCTCATAGTTCGAGTCTGTCGCCAGCTCCGCTGGAAGCTGGCGGGCCACAACATTACTGTTCTGCCATCCTCCCCACTCTGAACGGCCTTAACTGTCTGAAACAGTAGTGCTTCCAAACCAGACAGTAATGCAATATGACAGAATGCTCTTGATCTTCCCTCTATAGCAGGGATATCAAACTCAATTGTGTTGCGAGCCTCGGCAAAAACCATTTAATTAGTGACTGTTCAAAGTTAAAACAGTACTCATTGAGAAAAAGGGACTGACAACAGGTCTTCGTGTTTATGACCATTGCAGAACCCCAATTAAAATTTGGGCACCTGAGAAGTGAGCATACATTTACCACAGTTGCTAGGGTCACATGATCACCATTTGTGACCATCCCAGTGGACCGTTGGTAAGCAAAACTCAATGGGGGAAGCCGTATTCACAAAACAATCACATAATCCATGTAGTGATTCGTTTTACAGCCGTGGCAAAAACGTTTACTTTACTTTATTGTCATTGCACCTCATACAATGAGCTTAAATTAAAAAAGGTTGTAAAAACGGGCACTGACTCACTTAACAACACCTTAGCAAAGGAAATTCTGGTCATAAATCAAGGACTACATGTATATGCTCTACTATTGTCATTTCCCAATTCTAGCCACACAAAGAGTAGAGAAACTCCTAGCCAACAGGTTGATTCTTTTATGAGTCAAGCATATTTGTAGTGAAGTGACGATGAGCTACCTACGTTTTGTCTAACTATGGTAGTTCTGATAGCCCAGCTCATACGTATCTAGGTTTTCTGGTTTCCTTCCTACTGTTGGTGTCAATGATGCAACTCTTAAAAGCAGCCATATCATTTTTTCTAAAAAAGATGCTGCTTTGGGATCGAAATGTAAAAGAAAAGTGTTTTTTTTTCTTTGAGCAATAATAGAGAATTATTGCATGTTTGCTCAAGTGAGATCCAAAGCCAAATCATTCTTTAACCTTGTACAATTCTAATGTAAAGTCTACACTTGGCCACGGTTTGAAGTAAAGCAACTGTGATCAACGGTGCCTGTTTAATTCCAGATTCCAAATTTAGCATCCTAAATGTCACTGACACCGTTGGTTGAGGCAAGCTTCTAAAAATCCAATTTGAGAAGGAAACAAATGGTCTCATTACATGGAAAAGATGCAGTGGGACCCAATTATTAGAAAGGATAGATTATAGAAAGAAGGAAGCTATACCTCAGAGAGGATAGTATTTATTTGAATGCACTTGTAACTGCTGTAAAGAAGATTGGAAGTCATTTCTTGACATTTGGTCTTTCATTTCTTTTTTCTGTTTCTCTTTCTCTTTCCCAAAAGTGCTTTTCAAAAGGGTAACTGGACTTTTCTTTGTATTTTTCCATGAAGCTGTTTTTCTGAAGAAACTTCTTGGATGAAAAGCAGAACATCTTCAAGGAAAAAACAAAGGAAGTCCAGTTGCCTTTTGTAAAAAAAAGCACCTTTGGGACAACCGTAATCCAGATGACTGAGAATCTCCATAAACACACTGAACCAGTGGTGGAATTCAAATTTGTTTACTACCGGTACTGTGGGTGTGGTTTGGTTAGGGTGACCAACTGTCCTCTTTTGCCTGGACATGTCCTCTTTTTATGTCCAGTCCGGAGCGTCCGGGTGGGTTTTATAAATTTTATAAATTTACCCGGACGCCCCGGACTGGACATAAAAGTGGCGATGTCATGTCCGGGCAAAT
>JAEANM010014627.1:0-13927 GCA_017656035.1 Myanophis thanlyinensis
AATAAATAAATAAATTAGATTTGCTCAGGAATAAATACAGACTTTCTGAGACTAGTTTAAGAAAGAGAAATTCTTGGTTGTTTTCTGGAACATGCAAGAATGACCCCAGAGGACGACAGCAATAGTAATTCACTGAAGCTTCAAAAGAATTTGTTAAGCAATTATATTTTGGAGACTTTCTAACATTTCTCCATTGACAAAGTCTGCTCTCAACATAAAAATGACAGGCTCCTAAACTTGCTCAAGTTAATTGTTCATCTAACAGCCTTTTTCTCTTTTTATCATCAGTGAGTAGCTTACCTGCTGCAGCTCCTCCACTTTCTATGTGTTTTTTAATTTTTTCCTGATCTTCCCAACGGAGTTCCGAGAATCCATCCAGATCAGCATGGGACAGCAGCTGAACTCGTTTCCAGAAGCAAGAATAGTGGTGCCAATGAGGTACTTTGCCATCAAACATAGGGGACTGAAAAGAAAAAATGGGGGGCGGGAGGAAAGAACCTCAGGCACAAAAACTAATACAACTGAATTGGGGTAAGAAATAATGCGCATACAGTACAATTAGAATCCAGATGAAAATGTATTTATTAATAAGAGTCACAGTTTCATAACACTTTGTATATTTGTTGGCTTGGAGCACCAATGGATGAGCTTCACGTTTGGGGTGGTTGATTGAGTAACAACAGATTCCACTCTCTCCCCCTTTTATCATATCCCTCCCCTATCTTTTTAGTTAGGTTAATTTTATAGTATTGTATTTATATTATTATAGATTATACAGTTTTATTTCTTTTAATATTGTATGATTGTAAGATGTGGCAAGATGGGCAGCTAATAAACAACTTATGGCCGTCTATGAGTAATGTTTTCTTTTCTACAACTTTCCATATGCAGTTATTACCAATAGGTTTGCTATTCAGATTTCCACAACATCCAGAAGTAACTGCGACTCCTCTATTCTTTTTGCTTCCTTCTGCTTAGGATTTAATAAGAATTTGGAGATGCAACACTACCTACACAGAACTAAAGTGCTTGTTTTCAAATTTTAGGCTACAGTGATGATTAGCTACTGGTTAAAAATCTCATTTTTCTCAACCAGTCTCTTCCCAACCATTGCACTGGCAAAGAAATACAATTTAAGTTGGAGTGATTTTACAGAATTCAAACTAGCTTCTTGTGGCCTTTCCATCGAGAACCTCCTCATTAGTCCAGTCATTTATTCTTTCAGAAGATAAAGCACGGGCAGTATCAATTGGAAGTCAATAGAAACCTTGACAACAATAGAACCTGGATCCCAAGGTGCTCAGAGCCAAACATATGTATGACATCTTCACTTTCCCTATGTTAAAGAAAGGCGCACAGTGTAACATCTTGCCATCTACTTTCTTTCTGGGTACATACTCAAAAAAACTTGGGTCATCCAGTTGAAAAATCAAAACCATCACTCACATACTGCTGTATAATTTTTATAGCGATCTATGGAACTCATACTATTCATCTATCTTGCAACAACATCCCAGACAGACAGATCTTTGGTATATAAATCTTTTATTTTCTGATTCCAATGACAGTATCTGCAATACTGTGCCCCAATTTTCTGTGGCAGCAATTAGAACACACCATCAAACAGAGTATCCCTGATGACCAAATATTTGTTTTTATATACTTGTACATCTTATTGTGTATGGATTGTTGACTGCAATAAAGAGGTTTGAGGCTGAACTTCCAGAGGACAAGGAATTTAGGGAAGAAGCCTCTGAATCATAAATATCAGTATATCAAAGTGTAATCTAATTTGGCAGTCACTGTTTTCTCTTTGAAAAACATTTTATAGAAAACAAAAACGGATAAAGCAAGCCATTTCATAACAATGAATCAATGAAAAGGTAGAATGGTAGCTAAAAATAGGATGAAGTCAGTATTGTTGCTAATAGATTTACATTACTGAAGACTTAATTAAACAAAAAAATTAAATAATACTGTAATAAATAATACAAGTTACTAGGCAAGCAAAATGGTTCCATGACCACCAACTTTCCCCATTTTAAAGAACCTCCATTGTTATTGTTACCAAGTTTGTTGGTTTATTTATTTCATAATGCAGTCTTCAGTACAGAATGTCATTAACCAGTGAATGGGTATTCCATTTTGGGGCAGGGTTTTTTGGTTGTACTTGAGAGGGTAGGGCCTACAGAATAACTCAGCATGCACAACTATATCCAGTAGCAGTTTCTGTAGCAAAGTTCATCTACATGCCAAGAATAAGAAACTCAATCATCTCACTGTTCTCCTGCTCGTACATCTAAAGCTGCTTGCTCTCTGCCTGACCTACTTTTCTAGGTAAGAAGTTATGAACAAAATACTTTTGCAAGCGCCTTAGAGAATGGAATACAGTACCCATTCTATAACAGTAGGTTTTAAGACATTACACCATATATTATCATTATTATTCCATTTATTTGATTTCACCCTATTGCAATAAAGCTGCCTTTAGGGAGTTACAAATTGTCAGGATTACCAATTACATTATTTTATTATGTCAAATGGAGTCAAATCCACAGGCTTATTGCAAAAATAGTAAACTATCAAGAGATAGAAGAATGCAGTATTCCTAGGCTAAACAAACTCCTCCTAACTCAATAGATCTGTCTATAATATACTGTTCTTGGCAACACATCAGACTAGAGTCAAAACTATGCTTGGAAGACTTTGTGTCCCACTGCAGAATGTAGCATTCAAACTCAGATTCCAAAATGCAGATTGAAAAATATGATTGCAGTGCATGTCCACTTTTAACAAAGCAAGCAATAGCTGTCCTAAATTCTAGATTTTAAAATCCCCTCCAATTCAAAAGTAAGATTCCATATGTCAGCCCTGTCCAATATATGACTGTCCCAATTCCAGCAATTCCAACTAGACTAGGGCATTGGGATCAAGAAATGTGCTAATCCTAGGGAAAAGCCTCATTATATTCAAAGTTATATAAACATTTATTGGGAACTGTGCACTTCTGAACAAACGTTTAAGAGGGTTGTATTGTAAATCACATTGTGAAAAACAGGTTATTGGATTTGGTTGTGATTTCCCACCTGAAGCATAGCCATCTACGAAAAAAAGACGACATCTGCAGGACCAGCAGCTAAAACCTCTGGTTCCTAGTGGGACGTGGGAATGGACGAACTATTGTCAGTTCAAATTTCCCTACTCAGACGTAAAAAAACCAAAGAACTTCCTCCTACCTAAGTGAAAAGGTAAAGAGGCATGCAGCTTAAGGCCCGGCAGAAGGGAAGCTATGAAGGGAAAGGGCGGTTCCTCTTGCGCTGCGCTCCGCATCCTTCGGCTGCCTTGACCCACCGGTGGCGCATAACAAAACGGAATCGAAGCGATTCCGGGGATCAGGCGCAAAGGCAAAAAGGTAAGCCATGCACCGAGGGGCGGCCACAAATACGATTGATGGCCCGCTTCTGCAGGCAACGTGGCGCTCCCGGGCCTGGGTGGCCTAGGGTGAAAGCCTTGCAGAGCTTGGCTTAGAGCAGACTCTTAAGCCTGCTTAGAGGGAAGGTAGCGTCCGTACCTGCACCATGAGGGCCAGGCGGAGCGAGTCCTTGGCGATGTTTTCCTTGCATTTCTTGCAGGAAGCCCGCCCGCTCTTGGCGTACTCGGCCCGGTATAGCTTCTCCGCGGGCTCCGCCATAGCCGACCCTCGGCGCCCCCAGGGACTGCTTCCCGCCGAGTCTGGAGAAGGAGGCGGCAATTTCTGCTCTGCGGCTGCAGCAGCGGCGCCGGCGCCAAAAATGTGCCGAGCGCAGAGCGCGTGATCCCGCCCCGTCCGAGCGCCTCAGCTTCAGCGATTGATTAGCCGAGCCTCACTCGGAGCTCTTCGAAAGCCGTCGGGGCGATGGGTCCGTCCGAAGAGAACGAGGCTCAGGCGAGGGGCGGAAAGCCCTGCTGCCCTGATAGGGAAACCACGCGGTCGGGGATCACGTGCTCAGGGGGCTTTCCTCTCGGCTCCCCGTTACGCCTCCCACTCGGGGGCCGGGACTCGCTTGTAGTAATTTGTTTCTCAGAGCCTCCGGGAGTTTCCCTGCCACCGCGGCCAAGTGCTAGCGGCACGGTTGGTTTCTTAGGAATGAGTTTGGATAACCTCTGTGGGGCCACGCTGGAGCAGAGCTGGTGGTCTCTCCATAAGTCCCTAGGGAGAGGGGGCGGTATATAAATTTGATTAAATAAAATTAAATAAATAAGCATGCGCGTTCTTTGATTTTGGGGGGCTGGAAGGGAGGGTAACGATTTGCCATTAAAATCTTCTTGGGTATTTTTTTTAATTCACAACCCCAAGAGAGTCTTTGGATTCCCCCCCCCCCCCTTTCTCTTAGCACTTTTTCCATTTCTTTTCGCTTTCGTATCCTTTTGGGTTTGCCACACTCGACATAGTAAGGACAGGGAAATAGTTGCTTGGGGTGATATCAAAACAACATTCTTCCCTTGAGAACCAAGGACGCTTAGCCAGCACCTATGGAGGGTGAATGACCCAGTCGAGCAATCGTGGCTGGATTGGATCAGGCTGTGGCACGTGACACCCTGGAGGAAGAAACTGGGTTTACTTGAGGTGGGGAAAATGGGGGAATTCAGATTCGGGTTTTCCCCAGATGTGCCAGTATGATGTCTTCAATAAAATTAAGCTTTGAGGAATATTCCTGCCTTGGAGTTTTAATTGTTGTGGAGATGTTAGTTGGAACCCTGACATATAGTCTATAGTTCTGGGATCTTCCGGTGTTTTAAATACTAATTATAGAATAGGTAGTCCTCGACTTACAACAGTTCACTTAGTGACTGTTCAAAGTTAACAATGGGACTGAAACAAGTGACTTATGACCATTTTTCACACTTATGACTACTGCATCATTCCCATGGTCACTTGATTTACATTCAGATGCTTGGCATCTGTCTCACATGTATGACAGTTGCAGTGTCCTGGGGTCATGTGGTCGCCTTTTGCAACCATCTGACAAGCAAATTAACAACTGTAGTGATTCACTTTACAAATATGGCAAGAAAAGTTGTAAAACAGAGCAAAACCCACTTAATAAATTTCTCACTTAGTAACATACATTTTGGGCTCAATTGTGGTAAGTTGAGGACTACCTGTATTGGTCCTACCTAGCTTTTCCAAAATAAGTCAAATGTAAATCCCACTAGATTTGCATTTGATTTACCAGGCTATAATAAGGCTATAAGGACCAAGCACTATTTAAAGCAAGGCTGCTGTTGAATAAATGCATGCACAGCGCACTGGCAAACACAAACACATTACAAGGTAAGCCAGTATGCAACACACATTTCAATTACATGCAAAATGCCATTTAAAAGTCTGTACTTCATTCCTTTCTGGCTCTTCATCAAAAACTCTTCACACCAAAATAGGCTTTTTGGGGCAGGGCAGAATGGGATAGCCTTGTTTCCAAATTAACATTACTGGGTTAAAAATAGTTCTTGTGTGCCATCGTGAGGATGAGGAAAAGAAGACTTCCCATCTTTTTGATAGATAAAAGTATTACCTTTTTTTCTGCAGGGCAATTCTTTTACATTTAATCAGCCTTAGCTGACCTCATGAAATAAAGGTTTTGATGATTTAAAAGTAGTGGAGGAATACTAATGCTATGGTATTTTGTACTTCTGGCATTCCAGTGCATTAAAGAAAGAGGCATATGTTTTGAAAGTATCTCTCATAGTTGTGTTTGAGACCAGTGAACAAGAGCTAGGAAGAAAAAGAATCTGATCAACAGGATAAGTGAGTAGATGTCAGGGCATTCTGTTATGATCCACCTGTTGATCTTGGCAGAGTAAAATGGGTTTTTTGTATTTTGCAGAAAAATTACACCTTTAGGAAATGCAAAGATCCTGTCTGAATACAGTTGTCCACTTGCACCCAAATAGGATTATTTTTCATTCATATCTTTATTATTCATGAAGTAAATACTTTATTTATGAAAGGAAATAAAAAGATAAAAATACTTTATTCCTGAAGTGAAATAAAATACAAGTAAATAATGGTTGTGCAACTGCCCTACTAGGGGACCAAAACTGCATTGTAATAAAACCATATGTTTACTCTTCTAAACGCAAGAGTTTGGACTAGCTGTACTTCCAGAGCAGAAAAATGAGAAGTTGCTTACCAAGAAAGGATTTTGAATTTGTAACCTACCTCTCCATCACAAAACGATGCCAAATATCCTTAACAATGGTGAAAAAAGATGTAAACAAATCAATTAATAAAACTAAGTAAATTACAAAATAATTTTTAGGATTGCTATTGTTTCTTTAAAAACAAATGCCTTCCTCAAACTAAAGTAAAGCTCAAATCGCCAGGAGTATGTTTCAGTGAGGGAAAAACACAACAGGGCCTTTCTTGTCCAAACAGCTGACAAGGGTGTTTCTGCAAATGGTGTTTTCAAAAAATCTTATTGAGGGGACAATGGCAATAATTGTTCCAGTCCCTGAATAAGGTGGGGGGGGGGGGACATCAAAATATAGTTCAGTACAATGAAACCTTGCTTTAACATCTCTATTTAACAGGCTGGATGCAATGAACCACATTTCTGCTTAGGCATCTCCCCCCAACAATGGACAAAGTATTAATTTTACATTGCTTGATGATTTGCATGTTTAAATTTGGCATGTTTTTACGCCGGATGCCCTTCCTGACGCAACCCTCTCTATTTATCCAGGCTTGGGACCGGCACAAAAGTCACTGGCTTGCAACCCCTGTGGCTAGATTAGGTGGAAAAAGATTATTCGCTGTGGTGACCCCTAACGGGAACAGTTGAAGATTAAGAATTAATTTTGCATTGCTTATAGTGATTTGTGTCATTTGTGTAATGATAGCATTACTCTATTGATGCGACCTAATTTGTGATTTAACAAACTTTTGGAGATAACAGACTTCCATTTCCCAAATGTCCACTTAATGAAGTTTTCATTGCATTTGAAATTACTAAATTATATGCATTCAAGGAAATAAAATTAATCAATCAATACACAATTCTACAAGTTATTTTGACACCTTAGGTTTCCTGCATACTTTATCCACCACAGAAAAAGCTCCCTATCTACATTATTGCATCCAGAAAGGGAGAACATCTCAACTGGGTGTCATGCTCGGGGGAAAGCTTCAGCCCAAAGCCTGATTCTTGTATCTTGTCCTTTGTTTTGTTTTTCAATCATTCACTGTAGCAGAATTTCTTAGAATTTTTAAGTGTGATTATAGCATAACCTAAAAATATTCAGTATGAACAAAAAACTTATCTGGAGGTTATAAGCCCTTTAAGAAGATGCCACCTCTTTCCTGGAGGTGGTAACACAGACTAATGGTAACAATTACACATTTAAAAGAAAAACAATTTCAGCAATTGAAAGAATGGAATTAATTCCTAGCATACAAAGTCCTCAACTTACGACCACAGTTTGGACCAGAACATTGATCGTGAAGCGATCCATTGTTAAACGAGTCATGCCCAATTTTATGACCTTTTTGCTGCAGTTGTAAAGGGAATGTGACTTTCCTCATTGACTTAGCTTGTTGGAAGCCACCCGCCCCCACACAAATTCACAAACAGTGATCACATAACCTTGGGATGCTACCATGGTTGGAAATGCAAGGACCAGTCTTAAGTCATTTTTTTTAGTGCTGTTGCTGTTGTAACTTAGAACAGTCATTAGACAAATTGGTCGCAAATTAAATTAGGACAAAATTTCCTTGATGAAAAACTGAAATTGACAAATATAATATTACTGATGTCTCTAAGAAAATTGGTACAATCTAAAAAAACCCACAATCCAGTATATTATTTCTCTCACATCTCTTAAT
Organism: Myanophis thanlyinensis; assembly: GCA_017656035.1. Taxonomy (NCBI): domain Eukaryota; kingdom Metazoa; phylum Chordata; class Lepidosauria; order Squamata; family Homalopsidae; genus Myanophis; species Myanophis thanlyinensis. The sequence continues at coordinate 7,865 of JAEANM010014627.1, forward strand.
GATTGCCTATTGGAACTTTAATATTCCTTTACTTGATTATCCCCTTTTAAGGAGATGTTTAAAAATGAATTTCATAGTTTGGTCATTATTTATTTAATTATATCCTACCTTGTGGCTGACAAATGGCACTTGAGGCAGGCGTTGATAATAAAAGAATCAACATTAACACTAATAGAATTGACAGAAACAGGCAGGATTTGCCCAATTGGCAACATACCATCTTTTAAAGCCTGCAATATTTAAACGTGGAATTCTTAAGAAGGTGAATTTTCTTCATTTTGTAAAGATACAAAAGCCTCTCTCTCTGTTGGTTGATTTATGAGTTTTGTTGGCATATGGTAGTTTCTTTAGAGTGGTTGTTCATCATTTTCATATACTTTATTTGGGTTTGGCTTAGAATGTAGGGGGAAAACCATAAATTGCAACTTGTTCTACAAACCATGTATTCTGTTTTCAAAATGATCCATGATTAGTTATTGAGATACTCAGGAGAATAAAAATGTTATATTAAGGGATAAGAAGGTTCATAATTCTTTAATAAAAAACCTGGCTCAGTCTTATCTACCCTATATGTGAATACAATGTTTGTACTAGATTTGGCTTTATAATTCTTCAATTCCGATTACATATGTAGCCACTAGGTGTCAATATACACCAAGCTAAAATACTGCATATATTCAGAAACAAAATGGTCTTAAATTCTAGGAATCAAAACAATTTTTCGGTTTTCTCCATGGGAATGTGGGGTGGACAATAGTGATGTTATCTGTAAGTGTAACTTTATTCTTGCAGCTTTAACTTATACCAATTTAGCCTATTGCTAACTACTGGGAAACAGGATTGTTCCTTTGTCTCCTTGCAGATCCTGCCTATGCTTGCTTTGGATATGAGAAAATACATCCAAACAAATCTGGCAGTGTGAGGCAAAAAGAGAGAGAAGATAGACCCATGGTGGCACACAGAGACATCTTGCTGGGCACACAAGATGTTGGCCAACTTACCTCCAGCTGAGCATGCATATGTGATTGCACATGCACGCATGTGCAATTGCAGAGACCCAGCTGGTCTTCGGGCCTCCGCTGTGCATGCACGCGATTGCAGCAGGAAAAATAGTCTGGGAGCATGGCAAATAGCTAGAGTGGAATTTAGATCAAGATATCATAATTTTCGGACCTTATTAGTTGTGGGTGTAAGGCGGGGCCATCCCACCCTTGCATCTAATCAAGGTCCAAACAGACCTCTGCAACCTACTTATTCTGCCATGGAGCTATGACACTGCATTTTTCTTCTTACCAGCCCATGAGTGATACAAGCTTAAATCATTAACTGTTTTAAAGTCACATTTTCCCCCATAAGCCAAGTGTAACATTTGGCAGTGTCCAAATGAAGATATTGTTACGCCCTTTGTTGACTACAGGTAGGTCTCAATTTACCATTTTTAATGATTATTTGATGTCATAACAGCACTGGAAAAAATGACTTCTGACTGGTCCTTGTACTTATGACCGTTGTAGCATCCTCATGGTCACATGATCAAGATTGAGTGCTTGGCAACTGGCAAGTTTTAGGATGATTGCAGCATTCCAGAACCATGTTTGTGACCTTCCCAGGCAGCTTAAGACATGCAGAGTCAATGGGGGAAGCCGGATTTGCTTAATGACCATAGCAAAAATGATTGTAAAATTAGATGCGACTCACTTAGCCACCACCTTGCTTAGCAATGGAAATTCTAGTTCCAATTGTGGTTGTAAGTCAAAGGGTACCTATACTGAGTGGGCAGAGCAGTCAAATAACTCTGAAGACAGCCTAGTACTCAAATCAAATCAAATCAAATTTTATTTATCACATGCACAGTCATACATGGTACTTTACTGACAATTTCAGCCTCTGTAAACAAGTCCCATTTCTTGGTGGATTGCATACTTTTCCTCACTGATTAAAGTGGGTTTAGTGCTCTTTCAGAAGTGTGCTAATTCCAGTGTCAAAATAAGACCCCCAAACAGCTGATTGTCAAATTGGAAGATTATTACAGAACTGTAAGATTATTATGGAACTTTTTCCAGTATTATGGAAAAGTATTTCCCTTTTTACTGGACTGTCCTCCCATTGCTGCTAATTGGTGTGTCAATGCTTAATTTAGGATTTACAGGATGAATATAAAGAACAAGAACATCAAGAGAGATATCAGCACAGTAACAAACTTTGAAGAAAGTATACTAAGAATTTGTCCCCAAATATACTTACAGGACCAGGGTCTCATCCTTAATCTGCTAGGTAAAAGCAGGACAGTCTCTGGAATTCTTGTTTAAAAATAATGTTATTTAAAGTTTTAATTACAATAGTAAAAAATAATACAAACTAAGAAAAGAAAGGGAAAAAATGAAGAAAACAAGAAAAAAACAGGAAAAAACCCAACTTCCACCTGCATCACATATGGACAATTTCACTGTCTTTTTACCTCCTCTTACCAGTAATTAACTGACAAAAAGCTTTTAATCTCATAATTCATCAGTTGACTATAGGCAAATCTGACAAGTAATGTCTTCCCCAATCCAGGTGTCAGTCAAAAATGCAAACAGAGCTCTAATTTTATTTAACAGATATAAAATTCAGCATTCCATATGCCAAGTTTTAACTGTAGGCAAATCCATTTAGAAGACATAGTGGTACCCGAATCCTAGAATGAACAAAAGACAAGAATTTAACATGACAAAGAGAGTTTCTTTCTTTATGTCAGAAGCACCTACAAATTATAGACTTAGAACATTCAACCCTGAGCCAATAAAAGATGTAAAATGCAATAATAAAAGAAATATGTTAAAAAGTGTGTAAAATAAATAGGATTAAAACTAAATAACATTCACCCAGTTTCTCGCCATGTCTACAGCATTTTTTCTTGATAGCAAGAGATCTTTCTCCATACATGTTAAAGAACATTGTATCTACAATAGCATATGTAAGATGGCTTATTCTTCTCCCCATTCACACAGAGTATCTTCTATAGGAAAGGCCCATTTTCTTAGATTGTCCTTGGATTTTCCTACCCTGGCACGCAGTCTATTTAGCGATTTCTATAACGGCCAAGGTTATTCTTGACTAGGCTGCAGACAGTTGTGTGGTTGTGCCAGGTTGTCCAGTAGCCAGTGGACTGTGATGGCCAGTTATTAGGAGGAGAGCAAGTTTTGAGGCAGCTGTTCCTCAATCTCAGTCTCAACCTTAGAGGTTGAAGGCTGTATAATAGGTGCATTTCTGTACACATTGCTTTAACGCACTCTTTTTGCATGGCACTTTCCCAACAGAATTTTGGAGTGGGGGGGACAATATAAGCTGGATAATGCACCCTTTGTATCTGGGTTGGTTTTAGTGACCTGTCTCACTGTTTCATTTAGGGCCACACCCATCTGTTTTGAATGTTTTGATCAGTACCAAATAAAGCTGGCATATACTCCTACAGGGTAATATAGATCTAATGAGGAAATTCTTAATGCTTGCCCATTGTTCTCTTCAAAATTCTTAGCAAATATTTGAGAGACAAGGGGAGATCATCCAAAAAGATACTGTAGCTGACAGTATTGATGCTACTGAGAGTTGCTGCATTTTTCCCTTCCAGTTGCCAGCATAGGTCCTTCATGAAGACTATCCTTATTCCCTCTGAAAGTCTGTTTGAAATATGTTCAAACAATCCTTGTGCTCTAGATTTGCCTAGAGTTGTGAAGCTGTTAATTTTCTGGTCATCTTGGTCATAAATGAAAATGTAAGAGTGGGCAGTATTTTCCCAATTCTTTTAGTCAAAGAATTTTAGTTTACTAATGATAATGATAATTAGTTTACTAATGATATTACCACTGTCCTGTTTAAATTAGTAGGGGCACTTTTCCTACAAGGAACTGTTAGTTTACTATAAACATGAATTTAGTCCCTCTGGCCAATGTACTGTAGTTGATCAGGATGTCAAGTAGGGTTTGAGGCAGCTCTCATATTTTCAGATATTCTGCCTGCACCCACCAGATCCATAAACTGAAAACGTTCAAAATAAAAGCATAAGCAGTTTGGCATGGTTGAATCTTTTGGTAACAACATGCCCCATTTGGGTGGCTCTGAGTGATTTTAAACAAAGTTATAAACCATTCACAGCCAATGTGCCTAAAGAAAGGCCCAGACCTTTTTGGTGAGGTGTGTCTTGATCGTAGAAATCTTGCATATCTTTACTGAAGTTGGCTTCATCTGATAAAAACCCTTGCAGTTTCCAAAGGTCCTCTCTTCTCTCACATCTATCTGCCATATTCTAGATCTTCTATAAAAACAAAAAAGGAGCTGGAACGGACATGTATATTGGGGCAGAATTCTGTAAGTGGAGTAACTGATGGTTAGTTATACATGACCAGGGGAACTAAATTTTACTTCTTTGCTCCTCTCTCCTCAGCATCTTCATGGGCAGCACAGCATAGAAAAGTCTAATCTGTGCAAGTGTAATGGAGGCAGGTGATTAAGTAAGTTAATGCTTCAGAGAAATGTAACTGCTGAGAAATAACAGCATGACCTTGTTAACACCCAGGGGTAATTCTTGTCAACCTGAGACACAAGACAATAGCTTTATTTAGCAGGTTATGTCTCCTACAAGACTTTCCAATCTGCTTTAGCTCCTCAAAGTATTCAGCAATAGGTATGTCAAAATAGGTTCATACCGTTTTTATTATCGCTCTCGGGAGATTCGCTTGAGTCCCTTATTCTGTCTCCTGTACTTTGCAGAGAACATCAGTACCCCTTTCACAAGGGACTTGTTACATAGATGAATAAATTAGGTATAAGGATCTGGGCCTCCTGTTTCCTAATTATAGTAATACAGCTGTTTCCTCTTTAGATGCTCACACTTGATGCAAATTAGGCGTTTGCATTTTAGCTGCCCCTTCCATTTACATATGTACAATGAAAAAGAAGTAGCAAATAAGGATGCAAAAGGAGCTGGCCATCAATTTATGTGAGATCAGCTCTGCAAGGTCTACATAACACAGCCTTGGCCAAAATATAGATTGCTTGCCTTTTGGACAGAAATGTACATGTACAAAAAAGGATTTAGATGCCTTTCTACTACTCATTTGACTTCCTTCTCCCACGGCACCCTTTTTAAATTCCAACTATGAAAGGCCCTCATCCTTTACCTTTCCCACTTTCCCTACTCCCCCCCCCTTTCCATGCCTACTGAGATCCCTTCTTTCATCTACTCCCTCTCTAAAGTCTTCCTCCTCAGTGCAAACTCTATTTACAGCAAGTTGCAAGCAAAGGTTGTGACTGGCACTAATTATATCTTTTGATCATTTATATGTTGGTGTCATGATATATGCGAAATTCCTTGTGCCACCCTTCAATGTTCCTAGTGGGAAAGCTCAACTCAGTTTTGAGTTCTGAGAGGGCAATTTATTTCTTTTCTAAGGTGCTGGAAAATATCAGTAAGGCTAGTGTTGGGAAGGCCAGCTTTAGAGACTGTCCCAAAGAAATGCTGCAGTCCCCGTGCATTCCCTTTGTCTCTGCAGATGATCTGTGTCCTTCTATTTAGTCTCCCACTATGTGACTGATTTCCATAATACATGACAAATACAATAAATTATTGTTGGCAAGAGCTGAGAATTTGTGACAGCCATCACCTGGATCTGTCAGCTCTCAGTGACAACCTTTTAGATACAGGAGTCAATGTGTTTTTCTTCATTTTGTTGAGAAGCCATCAGCAGGATTGGATATTACACACACTTAGTTGCTACTGGTAGGACAATCTGGATTTTAATTTAACATTAAAAACCAATATGCCTAAAGAAAGATCCATCCATTTTTGGTGGGGTATGACTTGGTCATAGAAATCTTGCATGTCTTTGCTGAAGTTTGCTTCCCCTCCTAGTATGATTTGACTGCTTATTTGTACTCCATGACTATTATTAAGTGTTGTACTGTATCTTGTGATTCCTGCCATATGTACCATTTCCTTTAATGTAGAGTATATGCACCAAAGACAAATTCCTTGTGTGTCCAATCACACTTGGCCAATAAAGAATTCTATTCTATTCTATTCTA